>OZ025258.1:27397918-27615918 GCA_964019135.1 Arenicola marina
GGGGGGGGGCAGTGCTGGAGCCGGGAATGGGAGGGGGTAAACGTAGTGGTTGATGGATGGATTGGTGCTTGAGCCACCTTCGTGCACAGATGAGTTATACCGGCCTGATGATCCCCTGTCTGGGCGAGGGGCAAGGAGATTGAACAATGTTACAGATTCTGGTGGGGTGGTAGCAGCCACCACCAGTCGGTCTGGTCAGTGGAACTCGCCGCCTCCCTATCCCGGCCTCTGCCCAGCCAAGGGGCATAGGTAGACCAGTGTCTGTCTGGATGTCACTGGAGGGCACGGCATGAGACGGCTACCGAGCCAGTCGTGCATGGCTCCCGGCGGAGCTGGTGCCTCCCATTGGGTATATACATAGACATCCTTCACATGGAAGCCAAGGAGTAGAGGTAGACCAGTGGCAGCCAAGGAGCAGAGGTAGACCAGTCTGTCTGGATGTCACTGGAGGGCACGGCATCAGACGGCTACCGAGCCAGTCGTGCATGGCTCCCGGCGGAGCTGGTGCCTCCCATTGGGTATATACATAGACATCCTTCACATGGAAGCCAAGGAGTAGAGGTAGACCAGTGGCAGCCAAGGAGCAGAGGTAGACCAGTCTGTCTGGATGTCACTGGAGGGCACGGCAACAGACGGCTACCGAGCCAGTCGTGCATGGATCCCGGCGGAGCTGGTGCCTCCCATTGGGTATATACATAGACATCCTTCACATGGAAGCCAAGGAGTAGAGGTAGACCAGTGGCAGCCAAGGAGCAGAGGTAGACCAGTCTGTCTGGATGTCACTGGAGGGCACGGCATCAGACGGCTACCGAGCCAGTCGTGCATGGCTCCCGGCGGAGCTGGTGCCTCCCATTGGGTATATACATAGACATCCTTCACATGGAAGCCAAGGAGTAGAGGTAGACCAGTGGCAGCCAAGGAGCAGAGGTAGACCAGTCTGTCTGGATGTCACTGGAGGGCACGGCATGAGACGGCTACCGAGCCAGTCGTGCATGGCTCCCGGCGGAGCTGGTGCCTCCCATTGGGTATATACATAGACATCCTTTACATGGAAGCCAAGGAGTAGAGGTAGACCAGTGGCAGCCAAGGAGCAGAGGTAGACCAGTCTGTCTGGATGTCACTGGAGGGCACGGCATCAGACGGCTACCGAGCCAGTCGTGCATGGATCCCGGCGGAGCTGGTGCCTCCCATTGGGTATATACATAGACATCCTTTACATGGAAGCCAAGGAGTAGAGGTAGACCAGTGGCAGCCAAGGAGCAGAGGTAGACCAGTCTGTCTGGATGTCACTGGAGGGCACGGCATCAGACGGCTACCGAGCCAGTCGTGCATGGATCCCGGCGCAGGTGGTGCCTCCCATTGGGTATATACATAGACATCCTTTACATGGAAGCCAAGGAGTAGAGGTAGACCAGTGGCAGCCAAGGAGCAGAGGTAGACCAGTCTGTCTGGATGTCACTGGAGGGCACGGCATCAGACGGCTACCGAGCCAGTCGTGCATGGCTCCCGGCGGAGCTGGTGCCTCCCATTGGGTATATACATAGACATCCTTCACATGGAAGCCAAGGAGTAGAGGTAGACCAGTGGCAGCCAAGGAGCAGAGGTAGACCAGTCTGTCTGGATGTCACTGGAGGGCACGGCATCAGACGGCTACCGAGCCAGTCGTGCATGGATCCCGGCGGAGCTGGTGCCTCCCATTGGGTATATACATAGACATCCTTCACATGGAAGCCAAGGAGTAGAGGTAGACCAGTGGCAGCCAAGGAGCAGAGGTAGACCAGTCTGTCTGGATGTCACTGGAGGGCACGGCATCAGACGGCTACCGAGCCAGTCGTGCATGGATCCCGGCGGAGCTGGTGCCTCCCATTGGGTATATACATAGACATCCTTCACATGGAAGCCAAGGAGTAGAGGTAGACCAGTGGCAGCCAAGGGGCAGAGGTAGACCAGTCTGTCTGGATGTCACTGGAGGGCACGGCATCAGACGGCTACCGAGCCAGTCGTGCATGGATCCCGGCGGAGCTGGTGCCTCCCATTGGGTATATACATAGACATCCTTCACATGGAAGCCAAGGAGTAGAGGTAGACCAGTGGCAGCCAAGGGGCAGAGGTAGACCAGTCTGTCTGGATGTCACTGGAGGGCACGGCATCAGACGGCTACCGAGCCAGTCGTGCATGGATCCCGGCGGAGCTGGTGCCTCCCATTGGGTATATACATAGACATCCTTCACATGGAAGCCAAGGAGTAGAGGTAGACCAGTGGCAGCCAAGGGGCAGAGGTAGACCAGTCTGTCTGGATGTCACTGGAGGGCACGGCATGAGACGGCTACCGAGCCAGTCGTGCATGGATCCCGGCGGAGCTGGTGCCTCCCATTGGGTATATACATAGACATCCTTTACATGGAAGCCAAGGAGTAGAGGTAGACCAGTGGCAGCCAAGGAGCAGAGGTAGACCAGTCTGTCTGGATGTCACTGGAGGGCACGGCATCAGACGGCTACCGAGCCAGTCGTGCATGGATCCCGGCGGAGCTGGTGCCTCCCATTGGGTATATACATAGACATCCTTTACATGGAAGCCAAGGAGTAGAGGTAGACCAGTGGCAGCCAAGGAGCAGAGGTAGACCAGTCTGTCTGGATGTCACTGGAGGGCACGGCATCAGACGGCTACCGAGCCAGTCGTGCATGGATCCCGGCGGAGCTGGTGCCTCCCATTGGGTATATACATAGACATCCTTCACATGGAAGCCAAGGAGTAGAGGTAGACCAGTGGCAGCCAAGGAGCAGAGGTAGACCAGTCTGTCTGGATGTCACTGGAGGGCACGGCATCAGACGGCTACCGAGCCAGTCGTGCATGGATCCCGGCGGAGCTGGTGCCTCCCATTGGGTATATACATAGACATCCTTCACATGGAAGCCAAGGAGTAGAGGTAGACCAGTGGCAGCCAAGGAGCAGAGGTAGACCAGTCTGTCTGGATGTCACTGGAGGGCACGGCATCAGACGGCTACCGAGCCAGTCGTGCATGGCTCCCGGCGGAGCTGGTGCCTCCCATTGGGTATATACATAGACATCCTTCACATGGAAGCCAAGGAGTAGAGGTAGACCAGTGGCAGCCAAGGAGCAGAGGTAGACCAGTCTGTCTGGATGTCACTGGAGGGCACGGCATCAGACGGCTACCGAGCCAGTCGTGCATGGATCCCGGCGGAGCTGGTGCCTCCCATTGGGTATATACATAGACATCCTTCACATGGAAGCCAAGGAGTAGAGGTAGACCAGTGGCAGCCAAGGAGCAGAGGTAGACCAGTCTGTCTGGATGTCACTGGAGGGCACGGCATGAGACGGCTACCGAGCCAGTCGTGCATGGATCCCGGCGGAGCTGGTGCCTCCCATTGGGTATATACATAGACATCCTTTACATGGAAGCCAAGGAGTAGAGGTAGACCAGTGGCAGCCAAGGAGTAGAGGTAGACCAGTGGCAGCCAAGGAGCAGAGGTAGACCAGTCTGTCTGGATGTCACTGGAGGGCACGGCATCAGACGGCTACCGAGCCAGTCGTGCATGGATCCCGGCGGAGCTGGTGCCTCCCATTGGGTATATACATAGACATCCTTCACATGGAAGCCAAGGAGTAGAGGTAGACCAGTGGCAGCCAAGGAGCAGAGGTAGACCAGTCTGTCTGGATGTCACTGGAGGGCACGGCATCAGACGGCTACCGAGCCAGTCGTGCATGGCTCCCGGCGGAGCTGGTGCCTCCCATTGGGTATATACATAGACATCCTTCACATGGAAGCCAAGGAGTAGAGGTAGACCAGTGGCAGCCAAGGAGCAGAGGTAGACCAGTCTGTCTGGATGTCACTGGAGGGCACGGCATCAGACGGCTACCGAGCCAGTCGTGCATGGATCCCGGCGGAGCTGGTGCCTCCCATTGGGTATATACATAGACATCCTTCACATGGAAGCCAAGGAGTAGAGGTAGACCAGTGGCAGCCCAGGAGCAGAGGTAGACCAGTCTGTCTGGATGTCACTGGAATGCACGGCATCAGACGGCTACCGAGCCAGTCGTGCATGGATCCCGGCGGAGCTGGTGCCTCCCATTGGGTATATACATAGACATCCTTTACATGGAAGCCAAGGAGTAGAGGTAGACCAGTGGCAGCCAAGGAGCAGAGGTAGACCAGTCTGTCTGGATGTCACTGGAATGCACGGCATCAGACGGCTACCGAGCCAGTCGTGCATGGCTCCCGGCGGAGCTGGTGCCTCCCATTGGGTATATACATAGACATCCTTTACATGGAAGCCAAGGAGTAGAGGTAGACCAGTGGCAGCCAAGGAGCAGAGGTAGACCAGTCTGTCTGGATGTCACTGGAGGGCACGGCATCAGACGGCTACCGAGCCAGTCGTGCATGGATCCCGGCGGAGCTGGTGCCTCCCATTGGGTATATACATAGACATCCTTCACATGGAAGCCAAGGAGTAGAGGTAGACCAGTGGCAGCCAAGGAGCAGAGGTAGACCAGTCTGTCTGGATGTCACTGGAGGGCACGGCATCAGACGGCTACCGAGCCAGTCGTGCATGGATCCCGGCGGAGCTGGTGCCTCCCATTGGGTATATACATAGACATCCTTTACATGGAAGCCAAGGAGTAGAGGTAGACCAGTGGCAGCCAAGGAGCAGAGGTAGACCAGTCTGTCTGGATGTCACTGGAGGGCACGGCATCAGACGGCTACCGAGCCAGTCGTGCATGGATCCCGGCGGAGCTGGTGCCTCCCATTGGGTATATACATGGACATCCTTTACATGGAAGCCAAGGAGTAGAGGTAGACCAGTGGCAGCCAAGGAGCAGAGGTAGACCAGTCTGTCTGGATGTCACTGGAGGGCACGGCATGAGACGGCTACCGAGCCAGTCGTGCATGGCTCCCGGCGGAGCTGGTGCCTCCCATTGGGTATATACATAGACATCCTTTACATGGAAGCCAAGGAGTAGAGGTAGACCAGTGGCAGCCAAGGAGCAGAGGTAGACCAGTCTGTCTGGATGTCACTGGAGGGCACGGCATCAGACGGCTACCGAGCCAGTCGTGCATGGCTCCCGGCGGAGCTGGTGCCTCCCATTGGGTATATACATAGACATCCTTTACATGGAAGCCAAGGAGTAGAGGTAGACCAGTGGCAGCCAAGGAGCAGAGGTAGACCAGTCTGTCTGGATGTCACTGGAGGGCACGGCATCAGACGGCTACCGAGCCAGTCGTGCATGGATCCCGGCGGAGCTGGTGCCTCCCATTGGGTATATACATGGACATCCTTTACATGGAAGCCAAGGAGTAGAGGTAGACCAGTGGCAGCCAAGGAGCAGAGGTAGACCAGTCTGTCTGGATGTCACTGGAGGGCACGGCATGAGACGGCTACCGAGCCAGTCGTGCATGGCTCCCGGCGGAGCTGGTGCCTCCCATTGGGTATATACATAGACATCCTTTACATGGAAGCCAAGGAGTAGAGGTAGACCAGTGGCAGCCAAGGAGCAGAGGTAGACCAGTCTGTCTGGATGTCACTGGAGGGCACGGCATCAGACGGCTACCGAGCCAGTCGTGCATGGCTCCCGGCGGAGCTGGTGCCTCCCATTGGGTATATACATGGAGAGTTACGCCACTTCTGGAGTCTCTCCCCCACGTGACATGAACAGTATTTAGTATTCACAGTATGCGACTGATATTTGAGAGGGGGAGGGAGAATATTTTTTACAATCCCTGTCATTGGCTTCCATGAATACTTGGTGATACGGGATTATCTGTGTGCACTGGTTGAGAGATTGTTATTTCTTCAATTCTTTGCGTGAAGACACCGTTCTTATTTACCGCTACAACATCTGCATTCCTTCGCTATTCCCTGTGCATATGCATGTTTATATATATATATATATATATATATATATATATATATATGCACAAACAACAGTTAAAGTTGCATATCGAGCCATTTTCCGCCAAAACTAAGGAGGTCAAAATACAAATAAGAATCGGTCCTTAAATCATCCAAAATTTCTTTTGTCTATATGCCACGCATGGCCGACTGCTAAATACAGTCTCTTAGCCTTGGCCATGATATGAATTTACCAAAGGCTTTTTTTGGCGGGAAATAGCTCGATATGCAACTTTAAACGTTATTTGGCCTGAGACCCTTGTCAGTACGTCTCCCCGTTCCTACGCCAATAACGCAAGGTTGCGGCATAATGGGTATGAGCTGCCGAGGGGCGAAGGAGAGGGGGTCCGGGGGGGGGGAGTATATGCAGGGTATATATCGAGCATCTCCCCTGTACACATGTTTATGTTTTCCCCGAATAAATATGCCGTGCAGTCTTCCGAAAACTTTGCCCCTCTTCCGGTGACGGGGATGTGCTTTATCCTTGACCTTTGACCTTGCCCATTGACACGCCATGACCTCGCAGTGTATTAAAGTGTCTCCCAACAACCAATAAACAACACGGCAGCCTCGGATTGGGATCCTTGGCCCTTGTTTTTTGGCCATTGCGGCCTGAGGACGAAGGCGACCTGAGGTTCCTCTCCTGTCACGGGGAGGTACACAACGGCGCATGATTTATAAACTATACACCTGGATCAACTTTACGTCACTCGCCTTGGTTGCGGCCCAGGAGGTCCCAATAAGACAACTGTAGGCTTGTTAAGCTCTCTCTCTATCTCCCTCGTATGCTCTCTCTATCTCCCTCGTATGCTCTCTCTATCTCCTTCGTATGCTCTCTCTATCTCCCTCGTATGCTTTATGTCCCTCGTCTGCTCTCTCTATCTCCCTCGTATGCTCTCTCTCTATCTCCCTCGTCTGCTCTCTCTCTATCTCCCTCGTATGCTCTCTCTCTATCTCTCTCGTCTGCTCTCTCTATCTCCCTCGTATGCTCTCTCTCTATCTCCCTCGTATGCTCTCTCTCTATCTCCCTCGTATGCTCTCTCTCTATCTCCCTCGTATGCTCTCTCTCTATCTCCCTCGTATGCTTTATGTCCCTCGTCTGCTCTCTCTATCTCCCTCGTATGCTCTCTCTATCTCCCTCGTATGCTCTCTCTCTATCTTCCTCGTATGCTCTCTCTCTATCTCCCTCGTATGCTCTCTCTCTATCTCCCTCGTATGCTCTCTCTCTATCTCCCTCGTATGCTCTCTCTATCTCCCTCGTATGCTCTCTCTATCTCCCTCGTATGCTCTATCTCCCTCGTATGCTCTCTCTATCTCCCTCGTATGCTCTCTCTCTCTTCCTCTTTCTCTCTATCCAACGCTCTCTAACTATTCCATGTCCCACTCTCTTCCCCTCTTTCTATAAATATGTCTCTACCCCTTATCTCCCTCCAGTGCTCTCTCTATTCCTCTTTTTTCAATCTTTTTCTCTCCAACTCTCTCTGACTCTTACATTTCTCTCTGTATCTCCCCTCTCTCTGACTCTTACATTTCTCTCTGTATCTCCCCTCTCTCTGACTCTTACATTTCTCTCTGTATCTCCCCTCCCTCTCTCTCTCTAGATTTATATCGTTGTGCCCCTCTCTCCAACCTCGCTCTCATTATCCCACCTAGCACTGTCTCTCGTTCCTCTGTCTCATCACTCTCCCCGTCACTCTCCTCTCTATTGTCTCTCTCCTCTCTTTCTCTCTATCTCTCTATATCTATCTCCCTTTTGTGTTGTCGGCGAAGAGATATGCGGTGTACAGTTTAAACTAATTAATCTTCCGATGAGAGTTTAGTGGGGGGCGGGGGGGGGGGGGGAGTGATGGTAACCGATTGTACTGAAAACAGCATACCAGCGCCTCCTCCCTCGCCCGTCATCGTGGGCATTAAAGCCGATGGTACTCCTAGGTACACAGCCCGATGTGATGTAACGGCGCAAGGTATAGGGGGGAAGGAGCACAGGCGCCACAGCAGAGGGGATAGAGAGACTCAAGGAAAGAAAGCCGGATTGCGCGAAAACTGAAAGACATAGGCTACAAGGGCAGAGCAGACGACACTGAGAGGGCAAGACAGAGATTTAAAAGCAGAGGTAAAAATGCAGGGGGATGCAAAGATAGGAAAAAGAAGTTAGGTTAGGCTAGGTTAGGATAGGTTAGGGGAGATAATTGAGCGACAGAAAGATGGACCGGGGGGTCCGCTTGGTTAACTGTGGAAGCAATGGGATTGATTAAGGGAAGTGTGTGGGGTGGAGCGGGAGTGGAGGGGCGGGGAGGGGAGATCGGACCCTACCCGTACCACAACAAAAAAATGATAGCTATTGCCTCGTGGAAAGAAGAATAGCGATGGCGCCATTAGCTGTTCAAGCCAGAGAATTCTCTCTGCTTCCACGTGTATTGGCACTGTTCATTGACGAGGCCGTGATGGTCTGGTTTGACCCACCCAGCCTGTGGGCCTTCGCTCGGGGCTTGTTATCACGTGTCTCATTGCCCGGTGCAGCGCGCCGTGGGTGCGGAGAACACTCCGGTAAGCCACCACCACAACCACAGTATGTATGGCGCATGCGGTGCCCAGAACGGGGAGACAGAACGCGGAGACAAGCATCCCCCGCACACAAGGCGGAACTGAGCTTCAACGTAACAAGTAAACCTAGCCATTCGCGATAACACAGCCAGGTGACCCCTTTCCCCTGCCGCTGCCCCACTTACCACAACAGACTTGATCGCTATCTCACACCTATGCCAACTGCAATGTTGTTTTATCTACTGCACTCCAGCTTCGCGATTGGTCGGCCATGTTTTTTTTGTCTTATCCAGTCCCTTTCTAACCCACACCACCACCCCATCAACCACCCCTGCGCCCCGCCGCAGAACCTTTCCTTGCCACCCTCACACTCCCCCGCACCCTCCCTACCTTTCACCACCCTTCAGCCCATCGATCCAGCTCGTCCATTCCTTCAACATTTTACCCATGGTTTCTCTTCCCCTTCTACCCTACCCCTACCCAGCACCTCCCCTCACGACCCATCTCTGACCCTCTCCCTTCACCTTATCACAAGTCCGCTCCCTCTACTGTTTAAATCAAGTCCAGAAATAGTCTCATCTCTTCCCACCTCGTTGGCTCATCTTTCAGAAATATGAGACCTAGATTCCAGTTTTTCTTATCTTGCCTTTAGTGATGTTAGCCGCACGCGTCGCTCGTTGCGGCAAGTTCCTACGTTCGTGCTACTTTCTTCAGCAGACCTCGTTCACATCGGATTCCCTCTGATTAGATCCTCAATGTAGGGGTCGCCCCCCCCCCCCACCGCCTTTCACGCGCAGGCACACACATTACCCCCAATCCACTCCAACTCCCCAAAACATCAACCCTCCAGGGGGCCGAAAGCCTCATAAATCAACGCCATCCTAAATTGAGTTAACAACTTGTCGAAATGCGTCGTTATACGCTTGGAGGGAAGGAGGGAGATGCGATTTCAAAACGTGTTTTGGTTTTGTTTTTTTCCTAATTACCGAAATGACGTCATGTTGGCGAGTTTTTGGTCAGCTGAGGTTTATCGATCTCTGGTCACTTTTTGTTCCGTTAGTAATAAGCATATTCTGTCGTGTAGTTGTCTATATAACATATATAACAATGCGGGCCCCAATCCGCAAATTAGTGCGGTATTTATCTGCCGATGGCAAATTAGAAGAACACAAACATATTTTCGACAAATCTTTGTGCCCGTTATGCTGCCTTTAAAGCATTTTAGGTGCTTTGTTCGTTAATCTGTTCCACATAATGCCCACTGCGCCTTTTATAGTGTTATGGTAGATCTGACTTCTAGAGATCCCTATATCTATAACAGGATACATTATGGTCAGGTTAGTTGTCTGGTTGTCCTAGGTTATTTCAACTGCCTCATTATACCTTATTACCCTCTGAACTATCATAAATCACACTACACGTCAGTTTCTTCTGTGATCATGACTGGCATTATTATTTTTTGGGGTTTCCTAGGCAATCGTCACTGCCATTAAATGTCTGTTGCCAAGGTAGTCAGTCCGTCATTCATCAAGTGCACTAATCCTCAATGCCACTAGGCCCACCTGCCTCCTAGCATCACGTCGGACATTCTAGAGCGCCCTCTGTTTAATCATATTTACCGCTTCATGCCCCAATCTCCCTTCAGGTAAGCATAACTATACGAAGCCATAGACCTGCGTATATCCCCCCTTAAGGGCCCATCCCATCCACTAGAGCACACAGCTGGCGATAACCTCAATTCACGTCTCTCTGCCTCCGCCAGAGGGACGTCTGGAGGGTCTTCCGTCAAGTTTGACAGCCGACACGGCTTGCTAAGGCCTAGAGAGGGGGTCAGAGAGAGCGAGAGAGAGAGAGAGAGAGGGGGGGGGGGAGGGGGAGAATAGGGTGGTGGGTATCAGTGGTAGCCAGTCTGAGGCTGCCTGTATGTATGGCGCCGACACGACGGCTACACACGCCCGGCGTCACACCGTACACTAACACCCGGAGTGGGGCTCCTCCCTCGCACCCCCGGGGGGTAAACAACCCGTCTGTCAGGACGACGCCCGTGAGTTGGTTGGTGTCTCACGGCCGCCTCGCTCACTCATTCGCCAGGACAGGATCGCTCGGCTCTTGGCGTATCGCGATCATCCGACATCAGCCAGCTCAAGGATTCCTTGTCTTTTCCTTGTCTTTTCCTTGTCTTTTCGCACCATTCTCTGGCAGCCCCATCCTCTTGTTAATAATCAATATCAAACCGGCCATATATATATATATATATGAATATACATATGCGCTCAAGCCGCCGTCTCCCTATATCTTCTACCCTACGAATATCCCGTATCATCTCGATCAACGTCACTTCCGTTTCCTGGAACCGGAAGTCAGCAACAGGAAGTTTCTCCTCGCATTCTTGGTGTCACTTTCTTGGATATCGATGTTCATGATATTTTCGGCAAGCGTGAAAAATGGGGTCAAAACAGTCAGTTTTTACGTTCTTGGGATAGATCTGCCGACCTTTCTGTCGTCTTGTAGATGACGTACAGTTTGCGGTTCGACTGACGCCCGGATCATGTCTGCGTCCATCAATATTGACTCCCAGCGGCATGCCGACCTGGCCAGCGACACCACGTCCTCTAGTGCGCATGCGTGGCCGTAACACCAAAGGGATGCCGGTCAGGGCAAAGCGCGCGCCATTGGCATTCTACACATAACGCCATAGCATTTAAACCTCGGTTTTAGCCAACCAACGGGGGGAGAAATAACACATGACACATCTATTATCATTTAGGCCGCTCGCGGTGTGAGGGAAATATCATTAATGTGGATAAAACATGGCGAGAATGCGCCGTAAATTGGGTTAGGTTGGATGTGTGGTGCACGGGCGGGCGACGGGCGGCCTACGGGTGGGCTACGGGCGGGCTACGGGCGGGCTACGGGCGGGTCACGGGCGAGTGGCGCTCTCGGCACACGTCTGCATACTTACTTCAGGAGTTTCTCGGACAACGCCGAATGTTTGCTCCTCTGATCGCAGCGTCTTCGAGGAATAATCCCCCCCCCCCCCCCACCCCATCCCAGGCCGGCCACTTAGCCACATACCCAGCCACGTGGCACAGGTGGGCGATAGAACGTTAGATACACAGACAGACACGCGAATGACTAGATGCGTGCGGCGGGTGGGGGGGGGGGGTGGGGGGGTTGGATCAGCGGTAGGTGTGACACCCGTTGGGGACCCCCTAGCCCACCCTACCTAAACCCCGACCCTAAACACCCTCAGCACCCTAAACCCCGGATATGGGATAACCCACAACACAATATTTCAGAAATCGCCCATATAGGCTCTCCGGTGGCCAAAGCGTTCCATGCGAGCGCTCGAACCCACTGAGCTATCGGGGCGGCCCTGGTCGGGTCCGGCGACAATCGCCAGGGTGATGGGGGATTCTGCCAGTATATGCCATCCTGTCATATTGAGAAATCAAGCAGCAAACAGCAACGCGATCAACTCGACCATAATTTACACGAACATGTAATATATAATATGTTACTTTTGTTAATAACAGGAAATATCACTAAACTCGCAGTAACAAGCATAACTACGTGCTTCCATATGTAACGATTATAGCTTAGAAACGAAATATTGAACGAAATATTAAAGAAATATTGAAGAAATCCCCAAGTGTCGTTGGGATAAATTCAATAAATAACGTGCATACATATATATAAAATATGCGATTGTCCTTCGTTTGAGAGCAGAGTCCATAGCGTGAACTGTACGCTGGGTGAGCGGGGCACTGGCATCCTACAAACCATCGAATACAGTATACAGTACAGTACTATTATTAGGAATTCTGTCGTCGGCGCAAAGTCAACGTCTCATCGGTCTGAGCTGAGGTTCAATCGACTGAGGCGGTGGGCTACCTCTGTATACAGTCCACCCCATTACGCACGTTTACCGACAACTCCTCTATTTTTACCGCTCTCCCTCTCCCATGGAGGTGGGCGCCAGAGCATGCGGTGGCGCCGCCAAGCGGCCGACACAGGAGTATGTGCGCCGTTACGTCGATAGATAGAAAACAGCCCCGAGTGTTTGGACGAGATCTCGCCCGCGGCTGGACAGCTGATGCCGACCTCACACCAAATATTGGTGTAATTGAAAAACAGAACTATCCGTGACTCATCCGTAAACACTTCCTGAAATAGGGACATCACCGTCATATCTACTCGGGGTTGTTTGCGTTTTTTTTTCGAACCAGATACAGATGTCACGTGCTGTTATACACACACTTTAACCCTCTACAATGACCCGAAGAAATGTTAGCGCTCAGTACCCGAAGCCAACATAGGCCTACCAGCAAACATGGCAGGTCATATAACTATACCAGTGGCGTGGGTTTTACAGTTTGACATTAGCACATTGCTATTTTTATTTTTCAACTAGAGTTATTTGTTCTGATTTTTTTTGTGAGCGATCTTTGGAAGATTTATTTTAACTAACGAATGTTGTCGCCAGCATCTTGTCGCGAAAATATATCCCCACCAATGTCTTCCAATCTTGTATGTTTTCCTATTGATAGCCCAACTGGGCTGTCATAAGTATATATTTCACTTTAAAAATATATAATGGATGCTTTACCACTTACTACTGAATATATATATAATATGAGTTTTAATATATGATGGATGCTTTGCCACTTACTACGGAATATATTTACAATATGAGTTCTAATATATGATGGATGATTTGCCACTTAATACGGACAATATGAGTTCTAATATATAATGGATGCTTTGCCACTTACTACTGAATTGAACGGCCCGACAAACTGAGACTGAACTTTGAGCGGTTTAACCTCAACGTTTGTTTTTGTGTGTCTTGCAGGGTACGGCCACGTGGCGCCGAAGACGCCGTGGGGCCGCCTGGTGACCATCCTCTACGCCCTGGTGGGCATCCCGCTCACCTTCCTCTACTTGTCCAACATCGGCAACTTCCTGGCCGACGCCTTCCGAATGTTCTACAAGAAAGTTTGCTGTGACATATGCTGCTGTCAACGCTGCGAGCGTCGCAAGAAGTTGATGCGTTTACGCATGCGCCAGGAACGCCTGGAACGCGAGCAAAAATCGCGACGCGCTGAGCAAACGACAATAGCGCTAAATACATTCATTCATAACATGCCGGATGACGATTCGTACCCAGTCGTGTACAGGGCCGGTTTGCAAGGGGACGATTTGAGCGTGGGCACCGCGTCGACGAACCCTGCCGGGGGTGGGGCGCTGGGTCTCCCCGGGGGTGACGACAACTTGGCCTTCGAGGATGAAGACCCCCGGGGGCAAGGGCCGGAATATGCGGCCAGATACCATGGCAACGGCACGGGGGTGGATGACGAAGATCTGCGGGAGACGGCCATATTGGATTCAGACGAGAATGAGGATCTCAGGGAGACCGCCATCTTGTCTGAGGATGACGGGGAGGATAGTGAGGAGGATGTGGACTCTGGAAGGGCGGCAGGAAGCGGGCCCAGGACCCCCCGATCACCCAGTGATATTTACTTCGGCTCAGGGATTCTCAACCAGCTGGACGACGCCCGCGAGACGGCGATTATGGACGACTCTGACGAGGAGGTGCAGGAGCTGGATGATGCGGAGGAGGGGGAAGCTCGTGAGGCGGCATCCCAGGATGAGGGTCAGGCCGCAGATTTGCAACCCCAGCCCGACAAGGGCAAAAAGTCCAAGCTCAGCAAGAAAAAGGACAAGGAAAAGGGCAAAGACAAGATCTCGGAAAAGGCTAAAGAGAAAGAAAGCAAGAAAGAGTCTAAAAAGAAGGACAAAGAAGACAAAAAGGACAAAAAGGATAAAGAGGACAAGGACAAAAAGGATAAAGTGGACAAAAAGGACAAAAAGGATAAAGAGGACAAGGACAAAAAGGATAAAGTGGACAAAAAGGACAAAAAGGATAAAGAGGACAAAAAGGACAAAAAGGATAAAGAGGACAAAGGGGACAAAGGGGACAAAAAGGACAAAAAGGAAAAAGATGACAAAAAAGACAAAAAGGATAAAAAGGATAAAAAGGACAAAAAACCTGCCAAAGATCTCAAAGACATTGATGGTAAGAAATCCGTCCCCGCTGCCAGTAAATCCCTCCGGGACTTGGAATCGGGCATAGATCCGCTGGGTAAGAACGGTTCTCGGAAGGGGGAAGCGGTTCCCTTCAAGCGGTCACGGTCGGTCAAGGAGAAGCCACGACTGACGATCGAGGTCGGCGGTCTGCAGCGGTCGAAATCGGCCAAGGACAACTCGTCTCGGGTGGGTAGGAAGGGCGCTCGAGGCCCCGGTTCGGGATCGGGGTCGGGGTCGGGGACAGCGCCGGCGTCGGGGCCCAGGCTCCTGAGGCTAAAGCCGTCCCGGCGGCGTAAGGCGGCGACGGCGGAGTCGGACCCCGAGGACGGGGACACGGAAGGCCGGCCGCTGCAGAAATCCTTCCACCGATCCGACGACTCGTTCGTCACGGCGACGGGGGAGAGCCTGTCGCACATGGACGCCGCCGGGGTGACGGACGAGGAAGGGTTCATGGAGGACGAGGATGGCGACGACGTCGAGGACGTGGATGGCGGGGACTACGACGGTGAGGCTGGGAACCGCTACCAGCACCACAACCACCGTGGTAACCACACCGCGGCCGCCGACAACGACGCGTACGACCACTATATGGGTGAGCCGGGGTGGCGCGGCGGCCTGGACCACTCCACCAGTCTGGGTGGCGACGAATGCGACTCCGACGAGGAAGAGGTGGCCATCAACATCGCGGAGTACCAACTGGCGGACGGCGCGGCGGGCAGCGACCCGTTCGTCGACCAACAGCACGAAGGCGGCCGCGTCACCGTCCCCATCTCCATCTGCCTCATCATCATTACCGCCTACATCTTCGGTGGCTCGGTGCTCTTCACCCTGTGGGAGGAGTGGGACTACCTCACCGGGTCCTACTTCTGCTTCATCACCCTCAGTACCATCGGCTTCGGGGACATCGTGCCCGGCACGGACATGAAGGAGTGGTCATCCCACACGAAGCTCGTCTCCTGCTCCCTGTGGCTGGCATTCGGTCTTTCCCTCCTCGCTATGTGCTTCAACCTCATGCAGGAGGAGGTCAAGGAAAAATGCAAGTGGCTCGGGAAAAAACTAGGCATCTTGAAAAAGGATGATAGTCCGGGGGACTTTAATAATCCGGCGCTATAACCTGTGCTGTCCTGGGGAGGGAAGAGAGAATACGTGGCTACCAACGGGAAGGTGTTAAATCGGGTCCCATTTGTATGTACCGTATAAAAAAGAAAGTGTCTTTTTGTATATGTCTGTCCGCGAATGATGAGTGTGTGCGCTGGCATCTAACCGTCTTCCTCTAGTTGTACAATGCCATTCAGCATTGCGAGCCAAGAATGCAAGAGACACCATTGCTTCTAATCAAGCATAATGGCGAACATGATGCTTATGATAATACTTACTGAACAATGTAAAAGCGGAAAATGCAGTGCATGTTTTCCCCATGCCTTGTACATTATGTTATTTTCGTGTTGTTGTATATAAGAGGGCCTTGAGGGGGATTCCTATCCCCGTCATCAGTGGACTCATATGAACCATACTTCCGGTGTGTGCGGCTTGTATTATCGATGGTCCATCGTCTAAAAGGAAAAATAATTACGAATGATGTGGATTCTTGTTGGCTTGAGCGAAAACCCTGACACCGTAGCATGAAAGTGGCACTCGGCCAGTAATGTATGTATCATTTATCACTTGTGCATTGTAACGTGTTCACATGCAACGTGTACACATGCAACGTGTACACATGAAACGTGTACACATGTCACGTGTACACATGTAACGTGTACACACGTGACGTGTACACATGTAACGTGCACACACGTAACGTGTACACATGTAACGTGTTCACTCGTGATACTATACAAAAAGAAGCGGTAAGGCATCAGATATTTGTGTTAACAGGAATCTTGCTCTCACCGAAACATATCTGCGGGAACGTCTGATACTTTTCTGTGAAAAGTGGCATTATATTTGTTATTGTACGATACCTGCAGATCTGCCTTCTTGACTTCTTGGCGTAAGGTTCACCCACCGTAGCTGACCTGACCCAGATCACTTGTTGTTATGCCATAACCCGGTCCCATTTTATTTCATTTTGATGACGTCATTCTTACGCATGATCATGGTGGATGTTGTGGATAGCGAAAGTTACGTGGTTACTATGGCTTCCCGCTGGGCTTCCATGATCTTCAAGCTATGCAACTATGCAAAGATGTTTGCCACTGGATGGCTCAATGTAAACCGAACTGTATATGTCATGTTACTTGAGGCCTAAATCACTGTCTCTCTTATTTGATTTCTAGGAAAACGTGTGTGTTGCGTTGTGTATCTATCGTCTCCCTTAATTTGACAACCTATTTGTTTGTGAGGAGCTATTACAAAGTTGCATGTGATGTGCGGGATTGCGCTTATGAGTTCCATATGGCAATAGAAACTGCCAAGGCTAAAATTGCAATCGACGTTTGGTGCTAGACAAACCCAAGTATTATTAATAACTCGTATGCATGAATTATGAACTGCACAGTATGGTGTACATTTGCCAACTTTTCCTGTCATCCGAATGTCGTTTTCTTATATCTGCTTTTACAGATGGTGCCAATGTATTATGGGAAACCTTTACTATACAACCAATTATCATAAGGAAGTGTATCTATTGCTTTTGCTTGTTATTGTGCAAAAAATGTTATCAAAAATTGCAATATACAAAAATGATGATGGAAAGTGAAGCAAAATATATACAAAACAGTGCTATGCAAGAAAGAAATGCTATGATTCTGCGTATTTGAAGAAATGATTGATCATTATGCAAACCCACGGTATCTGGAACATTGTGCACTTTTACCGGTTACGTCTTTACTCTAATTTGTAGTCAAGAGTTTATTGTACATACGACTCATGATGCAGTGTAGTGTCATGAATAACTTGCCTGTTATGAAGTATACGAGTTTTGAATCTCGCTTGTATTCACCATGGTGACTGTGCCGTTTCAACGCTTTTCATACGAGACTAGCTTATGCTTTTAGCATAGTGGCATATTGTTGTGCAGTATCAGTAACAAACGCAAAAGGATTTTTTCTTTCCCTTATCTATATCTAAATGTAAACTGACTTGGCTAAAGTAATGTCTTCCGCCGGATGTTCAGCCTTCTTCGCTACCTACTTGCACTATATACTCAACCCCCCTCAAGGTTTACCCGTTGCTTTGTGGTTACTACAGTTAAGTATGTCAGTACGGTTGTATGTATAAACTGTTAACATGTAAATTAACAGTTAACGTTATACGCATACAATTTACCTTGTATTATATTGTATTTAGTTCAGCGAATACATCTGCTATATATGCAAAAGAGATTTGTCGACATGAGATATCTGCGGTGCGAGAGTTGAGCGAGACAGTGACACAGCGTTTTAAAGCAGGATGCACATATAGATTTGCCCTCCCCTCTTGCCCTACCCCCCCCCCCCCCCCTGAGTCTCGATGGCATCAGATTTTTTTTTCACAATCGCCATTTTGTGTGAAAGTCGTTGCCAAATAATATCTCGTTATTATTGGGGTGAGTAATTCCAGTCCATGCACCGTATAAACCATAAACACTGTATATTGCAACTGGTTATACATGCATTTTACGGTAATACCGCAAACGCCCAGAATGAAATAAAGATTTTAACAAATGTTTTAACCCGTGTGCTTCATTCGTTTGTTGTTATTATTTATATATTTATATTTATAATACATATTTAATCTAGACTTTTTATATTTATCGATATAAGTACTTAATTGTCAATATGTCTTATCGCAATTATTCATTTGGCCGATTAATTTGAGCTATTTTCACTTCTACGGGGAATCCATGAGACTGTATATATTCATATGAAATTAGTGCATAGAGATTGCAAAAACAAATAAATTGACCAAACGTATTATCTCTAGTCTCAATGATTAATAGCATACTCTACTTTCAATATGATGTGTATTGCGTTGATCACTTCACTTTGTTTCCCCATGTCGACTTAATATTTATAGCAATCAAAAAGTACATTAACATCACTAATAATTTGAGACAACTTGTCCAGCAAGTATTTGTATGTTTAACACATACGCAGGCTGGTTTGCAGATCCACAGGTTGTGAAACGCGTGCTGGCACCTCAAAGTTTTAACCCCCGTGTCCAAGACAGAAACGTTTCCTTTCTCTTGGCAGGCTGCAAATACATACGACCCGTCTTCATAATATGGTCACCAGGCTTGCGTGGCTCAATCCGCTACCAAACCGCTGCAAGTATCAGGGAGATGGTACACCGTTGCAACAATAATACTATGATGTCTTTCGACAAGTGTAACAATAAAATAGAATATAATACTTCTCAAAGTGCCAGTACGATATATGTCACATGTGTCTTCAAGATCGGGATTCAGGCTAAACTTGAGATTAGATATCTTAGTTAAAGGTAAATAATATTGTCAACGCTATAACTCTAGCAGGATTGAAAGGGAAAACAACAGAAGCCATGCATGGACTGTCGCCTGTAGAGCTCTGTTTCTCCGTCTTTCTCCCCCCCCCTCCCCCAAGCACCCCTCCACGCACCACACATGCTGCATATAGTGATCGTCAAACACTATACACGGTGGCCCGTGCAGATTGACACTATTACAGCTTTTCAACATCTCGCTTGCAGATAAAAGCGAAGAGAGAACGCGAGACAGGGAAGGCGATATCTATTTGAATACCGGACAGTTTATATTAATTGCGTATCTATTTGCATACCAGACAGTCGACTAGACGAAATAACACATGTCACGTGGTTATCTTGCAATGGAGTCTTTGTCTCCGTCATTGACGTCATCGTGACGTGGCATCTGTATGACATCTGATATCCTGCAAGTGGCATTATAGCAATGACTGATATGGCCGTGTTGGCCGTGACGAGTTTGGGAGGGGACGGGTTGGGCAGAAGGGGGCGCTTCAGACCAGCCTCCTGAATTGTGCTTATTGTTTATAGTAATGCACGTATCAATAAAAAACCTGCGAGGGTATTTGTGTTGGGCGGAAGTGCTGTCATGTCATGTTGAGTTGCGCCACAATTGTGTTGTGGGTTTTGCCATTGTCTTGGTTTCTATTATGTATGCCGCCCAACCTTCGCTAAACGTGTTCTGGTGAATATGCGATATTTAAAAAAAGCTGTCATAACATACGTTCCATTCAAAGTTTCCATTAATATTGCAAGTTCTACATACGTGCTGTGCTGACTTAAAAGCAATTGTTTGTTCATATGACGTCTCTTCGATTGCTCTCTGTGTACATTTCTCGTCTCCAACAAGCGATCGAACGTAAAAGGAACGGAGTGAATGCGCGAGGCATTACAGTAACTAAGTAACTTAGAGATACAACGCGACTGAGCAAACTTCCGCCATTGTTATGGTAAACCGATACGTATGGCAAACGTAATAAATATATATGGATAATTAAGTAACATGTTTATGAACGTGCTGCAATTATTCTCCCGAGCACCTAGTCTCGCCCCCACCCCCCCCCCCCCACCCCCCCGCCAACACTCGATTATGGCCGCCAGCAATAAAATAACCTTCTTCATTGGCTCCTACCAGGTGCATAAATTGAGATTATTGTGAGAAGTCAACTTTCAAAACGTTCTCCGAAAGTTGAATAATTTCGACGGAAAGGTCCACTCACGTGGCAGACTCCTGTATGTATAGGGTACTAAGAGCCGAGCTGCTATCTGTGTTCACACGTGTGTTATTAATGGCCAGAGGGATCCTCATAGTACTCTCTGTATACCTCCTCCCATCGATCGGCGCCTTTTAACCCGCAGCCAACCTAGTGATGCAGCGAGGTGAGGGAATTGTATAGAGAATGAACAGTGCGAGCGCTGTTTGCGTAACCCCTGGTGGTCGTTGGTCGAAGGCAGAAGTTGCCAGTAAACGCGGCTGTATACAACCGTGAATCGTCCCGCGGCACGGTGGGCGCCGGAAGTGGAATTGTGGTTTATTATTGAAGCAAATGCGCTTCGTGGAGGAAATGGCTCTATGGAAGTGTAGGTTTTGCGGAATAACCCAGCGTGTTGCGTCACCGGGACTATATCGCTATTATGTCCGAGAGTTTTACTGCAGCGGAGGCAGAAGGAGCGTATATAGCCGCTTAACAAGCTGACGTGATGCGCAATGGTGAAGTGATCATCCTGGTAACGGGTGAATGTAAAATTGGGTCTTCGGCGAACTAGTGAATTAGTCACCGCGGGTGTATTGCATGGCAAGGGTTCATTCCACGTCAACGAGACACCACTACTTGGCTCAACTCTGAGGGACAAAAGGACATTGCGCTAACGCGGAAATTACTGGAAATTGGATGGGCCTCTGAGGTAACACATATTATATGTAACTATAACTATCCATCAAGATGCCGCTTTGTTTTGACATAGTCACTCTCATCATTATGATGTGTTATGGGGCCAACCGGACCGGTGGGGACGTGACCACTGAACTGAATGGATTAGGTCTGGTTGACATTCCCGTGGCTTCCATATCTAAGACAACCACTACTTTGAATTTGCAGCATAACAATTTCACGCATATACCGGCAGACGCATTCGCATCCCTCCCCAACCTAACAGTACTGTTATTGTCCGATAATCGTCTGAAAAACTCATCCATGTTGTCGGCAGCACTTTGCGGCGCTCCAATAGTAGACCTGGATCTGGATAAGAACCGTTTGCAAACCGCGCCCGATTTATACTGCCTACGCGATACCCTAGCGTCCCTCCACATGGCTGAAAACCAGTTGGGCCCAATGTTTAACGGTGACGTCAATTCACTCCAAAATCTACGATGGCTGTTTCTCAGATCCAATGGGCTTAGATACCTTCCCAACAATCTATTATGCGATATACGTTTAATTCTGCTGGATTTGTCATTTAACAATTTAGGAGAATTGCCAACGCTTACTTGTTCGGCGCCTTCCTTGGAGATTCTCAATCTTCGTGGAAATCAAATTTGCAGCATCCCGAATGGCGCCTTCACGGCAATGTTCCCTGGTCTCCGTTACTTAAATCTCGACCGGAACTGCTTGGCTAATATATACTGGGTTTCGAGTCTTCGAGGAACCCTGGAACAGTTGCAGGTGCGTCATAATGCCATTACCGTCATTGGAACCTCATTTCAAAATTTTACCCGACCCTTGACGCTGGAGCTGGCTTACAATGACATCCACAGCATAGACGAGGAGGCCTTTCTCGGCTCAACTTTAACTAAGTTGAACCTGAAGGATAACAACATCACCTCACTGACTCTGGTAGGTACGTTTTCTTTCACGTGGAAATGTCAGTGAGTTCCTTTCATAAGAAAAGGCCTTAGGCTTGACTTTGACCTTTGAGATTGCCACCAAAATTTAAATGTTTCCACATTGCGAATTCACGATATCAAAAAATCTATGCAGTGATTTTGTGTTTTATCTTCGCTCTTAAAGTACAGCTATGACGTCATCTAATGAAATGCCATAAATTAATGGCATTGAAGCGACGAATCTACTGTTAGGGGGTAGATAAAAAAAATATCAGTCGAATTGTACTGTCTGAGAACCGCCATGTACATTCCATTGTTGGAGAACACTGTAGTTTAAGCCGCGAAAGGATGATATGTTAGGTCCTTATTGCAAAAATACAATTACATAATGTGCAATAAATTGTTCAAAAACATGTTACAAGGGCTCTGTTTTGCCAAAATGGTGTGGACATAAAGTTGACAATGCAAACACTTCTTTTGTAGTTGACCATTAGAATATCTGACAGCTACGTCCAGAAAATCACGATATCCTTGAAACTGCCGGCCGTAGACACGACGGTAGAACCGCCGTTGTGGATTCATGCCTTGTGCAGCTGCAGACTCCAGAAACCCGCCGTTTGGCTATTTATAGAGACGTTTAGTACGCACTGGCGGTTCCAGAGCACCCAGGCGCCCGGCCTCCGGGGGCCGTATTCATAATCCACCCCTCTTTCACTAATTTCTTAATTCAGAAAATCCACTTTTTGTGTGACTACTTATGTATTTTAAACCTCAACCTCGCACGACAAATCTTCCACTTAGCGCTAAGACTAGTGGCGTAGCCTAGGTGGTGATTATGAATACGGCCCCAGGAGCCTGCAACTGCACACCGCATGAAGACGCAACAGTGGTTCTCAGGCGGCCGGCCTCCCGAGGCTTACAACGGCGGTTTAAAGGATCCGAACCGATAAATACCGGTAGAAAATTGCTGTATGAGATTTGAGCTTTGAGCTTTGCCGTGCCGCCAGACAAACGTCACACTGGATTCTACCAGTCGACTGCAGCTCATTGGGAACCCACTGGGCTGTGACTGTGAGATGGCCTGGCTCAGAAGCTTGGCCGACAAGTACCCGGATGTGGTGGAGATTTCCACGCAGCCGTGTAGAACTCCCGAGCACCTGAGAGACATGACTGTGCCGCAACTTACCTGGCAGATGATGTGTCCGCTAACAGGTAGCTGTGCTTACATGGTCAGTTTGGTTATAGTTATGTTATCTGCGTTTGGAAAAATGGCTTTTGTCATACAGCCCAAATGTTTGAAGATTCAGTGCTATTGACCGACAATGATAAAATGAAATAACATTACGTGAATAATGTAAAATGAAAATATAACAGCCATCATCTATTTAATCTTACCCGTTAGCTATGTTGCACAATGTGCACGAATTACAGTGACTAAAACCAGCATGTTTTCCCCTTCCTCTCATTCATATGCATATACTATTTTTATTAGATCTTGCAAAGATAAATAAGCAATTTTTTGTATTGATATATTATTCTCAAAACAATTATTCTGTAACAGGTTTGCCAACGACAATGCTCTCCACTGAGACAACGACGACGAACTGGGACACGTCTTCCCCAGGTGACCTGACCGCAACAGTCCGCGTATCACTAAAACTACAAGGTCACGTGACAACATCTGCAACTGCCGACTCGAGACCACAGGATGACGTCACAATGACAATTACAGGCCCAGATCAACTGGTGGAAACTACATCTAGTCCTGCATCGACAGAATCGGAGTCAGCAAATGTCCCTATTGACCACCCTGGTTCGACAGCCACGGAACAGATAACGCCATCAACGCCACTGTCTGCACACGCGACGTCGACACAACTCCCCTTAATCACAACTGAGTCTACATCTCTGACGTCATCCCAAATGTCAACCACTCGGCAGCCACCAGCATCCGCGCTACCGTCATCTTTAGTACCCCTCATCCAGACACCTACGATGACGTCATCATCAATGGCCGCGTTGCAGTCGTCGTCCGATGAGTCTCTTCCCAACACTACGATGACGTCATCATCAATATCGTCGTCCCCTTTCTCTCTTTCCGAGGTGGCTACCATGACGTCATTCTCATGGCTGACCTGGGTCACGTGGACAGCCTGGACCACGTGTTCAGCGACTTGCGGGGACGGGTTGCGTTTCCGGTGGAAATTGTGTGAAACACACCACGAGACCTGTCAACGAAAACTTGATATTCTATGTAAGAAAATATCTCGCAAAATGTGATTATATTTCTATCGTTTGTATCTATATGCAAGTAACCAACCACGTCAATGCGTCAATGTCCTAGGCATCGTAGACATTATCCCAACGTATTTTGCCAGTCAAACTGCATCTATTGGTATATTCTGATACATTATTAAAACATCCGTGCGAATCCATAGCCAAAACCCAAAATTAGAGGCCATCATATTTGGAGTTTTGACGTCAAGGTTTTCCTGGGCTTTGATTGGTTAATATGGTAAGGTTTAGTCATGACAAGTGTACATACTGCTGAACAAAATATACCGAATGGACGATATCTGTAGACTACAACCTCAAATCCTCAAAATAATTGGCAAACTTCAGTATGATGTCTACGGCCGATGCACCGCGTGTGATTTGATCTTGCGTCTTGAAGTCTTGAATCAAATGGTTGGCAGACTATTTTCTTTCGTTTCCAATAGTTAACTTTGGAAACAAAATAACTATATAACAGTTGTTAGACAATGTTCAATAAGCATTTAACAACATTCATGACCAGTATTGTTAAGTTGTAACGTTTTTTGAATGAATATATAGTTACATTGATTCATATCCACATTGCATTAGATACATTTGTCTCCAATGTACTGATGAATTTTCACACCAGATTATGGCGAAGAGAGAGGAACATGTCACCGTGCAGTATGCCCCATCGCTACCTTATGGTTACCATGGCAGCCGTGGGAGAGTTGCAGCGCCACCTGCGGCAGAGGACAACAGCTCCGCAGAAGACTGTGTCAACAGGTTGATGCCCACGTCACGCCTGGTGTCCACGTGGGGTGTACCGGCAAGGCATCCATGAGACAGCTGTGTGAGGACCTGGCCCGCTGCCCAGGTGGGAGGGGTATCTGCAGCTTTAATGTCTTTTATTTAAATAACGGTACAGATCTAATTAAATGCAAATCATGTGAAAGAGTGGAACGTTAGGGAAGTCTTCCTTTGGCAAGGTTCTCTTCTCCTCTCTTCGCAACGTTTGTGTTTAGCAACTTCGTCTCTTAGCAACATTTGCATTTATCGACACATCGTCCCTGAGGAGCGTTTACGTTAAGCAATATCGAATCTTAGCAACGTATCAAATTGACGAAATATCTCAACAAATAGTCAAATCAAATAGTTGGTGGAAGCGTCATGCATTCAACCCCAAACAAACGGGACTAATATATCATTGTGATATTTCAATCCCCTTGCAGATCTTGCAAAATATTATAATCTCCAATGAACAACGAAGGTCCTGTTGGTATGTCTCGACGCAGATCCCGGCCGGGCGACTGTCAGGCGGAGACGGGCAGCCCTACTGACCCCGGAGACCTACACGGAGGCCGACCAGCGACCCTCGGCCCAGGGGGTGGCCGGCGTGGCCCTCGCCTTCCTGCTCACCGCCGCCGGCTGCGTCCTGGCCATGGACCTCACCACGGTCTGCCGCCGAGTGGCTCGGGAAGGCGGAGAGAGCCGATGCAGGAGGCTGACACACAAAATAGTTCCAAGGCGTAGCTAGGGTGATGTTGATTGTGATGGTGATGGTGATGGGTATTAACTACCGTCACGTGAATACTCGTGTATTTCGCCTAATTGTAATGAAGAGTCGCGAATCCCTGTGAGTTCAAGGTCAAGCGACAAGTCTTTATTAAATGATGGATTTGTTTATTCAACAAGTGTGTACATAATATTATTCCACACGTGTTTACATAATATTATTTAACAAGTGTTTACATAATATTATTCAACAAGTGTGAACATAATATTATTCAACAAGTGTTTACATAATATTATCCAACAAGTGTTTACATAATAAAATAAACCAATAATGTTTGCCAAAAGTAACAATAAAAATCAAAATTAATTGAGGAGACTCTAGTTAAGGCCACGCGAGGCCGCTGGCACTAGAGCCACCTAATGAAATGAGTTTGGTCAAAGATGAGGGTCATCGTTGACCAAACCTTATTCATTTAAGTAAAAGAAAAAGTAAATAAAATAAAAATTAAAAAACGAACAAACAAAACAAAAAATGACGAATAACACTTTGGAACAGTGAAAAGCTCATATACGCAGTGACATATTTAGAATGTCCATATTGTAAAAGTAAAGAGAAACAAAGTAAGTCGTCTCGTTGCCCAACCAAACATCGAGCATCAATCTGCTCGCGAAGTTTGATTGCAAATGTGCGTTAGTATTAACTTTAATATAATGCGCCGCCTGGCGTGAGAGCTGACATCAATATGTATGGCACGCCTCTTACTTCTTATCTATGTGGAAATAAGACAGCGTTGCACCTGTATACATATATGTGGTCTATATGTACAGAATGACTTGATGGAAATGGTATCTGGTCAAAAATATCAACAATAATAATCTTCATAATTTGAAAGTGATATATCAGTTGGACAGCCGTTCACTTAAATATAATACAGTTGATAAAATTTTGTGATTTGTGTTCGATTCTAATAAAAGGTTTATTCGATTACAATACATTATTAACATAAAGATAAGGCACATGCAATTAATATCTATAACTTTCCATTAACCACTAAAGTTAAATTACGCTAAATGTTAAATGTACGTTATGTCCTATAATGGCTTTTACTGTCTATGTCCCTGATGATAGGAAAGCTCCCGCGTTAAGGTAGTACTCGGGATCACCGTGCCGTGGCGCCACCGTGTCTCGACATTGTCAATACTCAATGTATATAACAAGAAGTAATATAAAACAATAATATCAGGACTTTCGGCCAATTTTTGCTTATTTTAATGCTCAGTTCCTATAGGGAGTTCGAGTGGGACAGTTCTGGCTCACATTGCAAAAAAACTAGTGTAAGAACCTATCAATGTTATTGTATTATTCTTGTAAGTATATAACAATGTACTCCTTGGACAAAAATCAGGATGTGTGGCTGCCTTTTTATATAAATATAATTAAAAATAGGTGAAAATACCCGTAATCCGATAGGCCGCCATGTTAAAGTTTAGTAGGGGGTGAGGGGCTTTTACTTCACTTTTTGGATAAAGTAGCCAGAAAACACATTCTTTTATTATTGCGTTATAATAAGCATATAAAAAGATGTATCTGGTGAAAATTGCGCAATTTTTTTACCGTAAGTTTCAAAAGTAGCATACTACGTTAAACGACTGAATAGGGCTATAAAGTCTCGTTCGCCTTGACTTCCGGTTTACTCATTTTGGGGACAAACAAACGAAGCACTTGTTCGGAACGAGTTTAGAATCTCTGCGCACACTGGTATCCTGACTATCTGTGACGTAGGGGTGACGTGTATGTTACGCAAAGAGAGAGACTGGGAACCAGACTACTTGCGCAAAAGCCGGGCGCCGAGGGGTGGGTGCATTGCGGAAGGCCTAGCGCTACGATTAAGAATATTTAAGAAATATAGCTTCACAAAACGGATACATGACATATTTTTTATTTGTTTGCGCCATCACAATGACGAATATTTGTTACGACGGGACAATACGACTGAGAAACCAACGTTTTTTTGCATTTCCTACGAAACGAGGCATTATGACGTCACACGGATTCTCTCCGGTGACAAACGTTGGCGCAACGCTTCAAACAGAAAACTTACAAAAATGAAGAAACTTTGTCTTTTCGTGATCCAAAAGGTATACGAAAGCATCCAACTGATCTTATTTTATCTTTACCATGTGGTTTAATGAGGCACCCGTGTGTTGTTACTCCATGCACTGCACATTATGACAGCGGAATGGTTAAGTCGATCACTTGCTCTCGCAATTTTTGTTACCGCGGAGGCACGCGAAACTCTGTGACGTCACTCGCTGTTTGTTGAACTTGCGAAAGCCCGGGTGCAGGGCTAAATTTAGAACGTTATTTTTAGCTTTCGAGCGTTTTGAAGACGGATTTTTCCTTGTATATTCCCAAAGTTCTGCGCTTCATCGCCTCCAAATATTTTAACGTATATCTCCCATAGCCATGTTTAGTGAAATGGTACTCATAGTCTTTAGAATGAACATGGAAAGAAATTGACTTATAGCTGCCTATGCTTCAACATGGAGCACGTGTGTTTGTTTGTCCCCAAAACTGAGGTCTCGCGGCCCGATCGCGAGAACTGTATAGCCCTATACCCAATCCGACAGAACATCATAATGCAATCGTCTTTCGTTTTTATAATAACGCGCCCAGTGAGAGAAATTACTCGATCATGCTTGCAACTTTATGTGGCCACAATTGCATATATTTGTGGGGAAAACATATCTTAGTTAAATTAAATTTAATTTAATACACTTAAGCAGAGAATGGGGTGATGAATCCCGATGTGCTCCGCCAAACACGGCGCTGTAAAAAATTACTTGCAGGCCCCCCCATTCATGGTTTGCGTGCCGGGACCAAGCTAACAGCAAGCAGGCAATTGACATATCTATATGACTTCAGCAACAAGAATCTGATTCACATGCAGTCACCTCTGGGACAATGGCAAGCCCGGGAGCTGTGTATGTATATCGGGACATGCGTGACATGAATACCCATGTTGACAGTAGTCCAGGCCGCGCTGTAAACCTCCGTCGATGGATACACCGTCTGATGTCCCATCACTGGCGGCTTAAAACCATGGACAAACACACAACGATCCCGTAAAGGCCGCCATTCAGGTTCAGAATTGTGGTCGATGGAGTCCACCTTACTGTACTGACCACACTAATGGCGACCACCCCGAAAAAACTGAAATCATTGAACTATAATGTCCAGAAAAATACTATTACTGTATGCTATTATAGCATTTTCCGGAAGAAGTAGATCACGATCTGACGAATGTATTTTTTCAAAAATGTATTTCGGTCGCACTGGCACACTGACTGGCAGTGGCAATCACGGTGCAGCGTTTAAAAAAAAAGTCGGCTGGCATTTGAATGCGTACGCAGTGCGTCGTGTGAAGATAACAGCAAAGATTGTAAGCTACGTCAATGGGCCCAACATGTTTTTACATGTATAGTATGGGAAGAACAATTGATAATCCTTTACATGAACATCAAGAACAATAGATCCCGGATCCGCTCGTAGAATTTAAAACTTGCACTACCGAGTCGAAGACAAACGAAAATGGTTTATATTGAATATATTGCTAACATTTATTTAAATAATATAACACTAGCGCGAGTAGCGGCCGCGGGTGGATAATGAAGGACTGCTACAGCTTGATGAAGGGCCAATAAAATGTCTAACCCCATGCAAAATTCGCGCTATTACTATTATTACGAGTTGAATCTAAATTTAGGGCGTTGACTTGTCTCTGCATTTTGGTTTAATTTGCGCATGCAACGATCGAAGTAAAGCATTGTCCGCAGACTGTCTGCAAACCGCAAGCCTCTCCACATATATTTGGCCAGTCGCATTTTTGATACCATATATCGTTGCCAAGAAACGTGGCACGTGTAACTAGGCAACTAGGCAGGTAAGCGGGCCATTTAAAGCTATAACTACAATTCTTTTGTGCGTGGTCATGTTTCATTGTTCTATGAAATGTCAGTATGGGAACGATTGTCGATTGCATGGGCAGCAGGGCGGTTCGAGTCAGAATACGGCATTTTAGCGGCCTTCAGATTTAATGTTATTGTACTAGTTAACATGACCACCGATTCGTAATAATATTCGGTAGAATAGAAATTGCCTAACGACGGCTGCTCACTACCAATCGCGGTACAGCCGTCATTCCTGATGTTCGTAAACTTGCATAGCCAGTCGTTAAAGTAACATGTAAAAGATAGGGTTACGAGCCTTTAGCGAAACAATCCCCTGGAACATGTTTTATCCGCTCAACCTTGATCGTCCCTGGAGGTTCCGTGTCTCAGTTTGGCCCGTCTATGCACAAAAGCGGCCTACATTCAATAGTTCGCATCATCCATGACCTGGGCATATGGTGGGTGTGAACATTGACATTAACAGATCCATGACAGGAAGCTGTTGAGCTGGCCTTGACCGTTCCCGAACCACAGTGAGGCAGGCCGCATCCCTGAATGCAAGGACGCGACAATATTGATCACCTTCCAAAGGGGAATCATTCATGAAAACAAGGACACGAAGCTGTATATATTGGTGTTTCTGGTTGCCATTAGTGCCATTGGAGGCCGACTTACGTAGGGGACCTCCCTCTACGTATTAGTCAGCACACATGTGAGCTATTCCTGCCAGTGGCAAGATGCTAATTTAGTCACAAAAGCACATTAGCACGTAGCTCGTTGACTGCGGTTTCTGTTGCATCTTTATCCGCTCTCGAGCCTAGTGCTAGATTTTTTAAATGTGGATGACTGCTTCTGGAATAGGTCTCGATTGAGGAAATACTCTGGCGAAATGCCTCTAACTGGGGATATTGGCGCCAGTGCGATGGCAAAGAGCCTGGTTGTGCTGAGTATAATCAGTGCCGCCGCCATGTTGGACGTTCATGCCGAAGTCTACGCCACTTTCGTCGGTACGGGATTAACCGCAATCCCTGTCGCCAACATTTCTGTCACGACTACTGCGTTAAACCTCACCCACAACAACATTAGTCGTCTCCCCGCTCATTCCTTCGCTTTTCTGCCACGCCTATCGGTCCTGGATCTGATAAATAATGCCCTCAATGATGCAAATGTGGATACGACGGCATTCTGCGGAACAGCTCTGGCAAAACTGGATTTAAGCTTCAATAGACTTCAAGCAGTTCCGAATCTCACATGCGTCGCCGATTCACTGGTTGTCCTGCGGTTAGCGGGAAACAAACTGAGTGAAACACATCAAGGAGATTTCGACTACCTTCACAATCTGCATGGGCTGAGTCTATGGGGGAATCGACTCGCACACATTCCAGACTATGCTTTCTGCCAAACCGACCTTCGTGGCTTGGTCCTGTCGAAGAACTTCCTCACTCGGGTCCCTAACATCGCCTGCGTTGCGCAATCGCTGGAAGCTCTTTCCATTCGTGATAACAACATTTGTCACATTGCTGATGGAACGTTTGCTGGATTCCTCAGACTAGCATACCTGGATCTCAATGGAAATTGTCTTTATGATATCGCCTGGGTCACTGATCTCTCCGGGAGTGTAAGGAATGTAATTTTGCGTCATAATAACATCTCAGGCGTTGGCGCAGTATTTCAACAGTTTCGTCACGTGTTGTCTATGGATCTTTCTGACAATGCTATATCCAGAGTGCAGGGAGATGCATTTGTTGGATCTACATTGCAAGAGTTGAAGCTGGCATTTAACAACATCAGCTCATTTACGCTGGTAACGGATCTTAAATTGACGAAATTGATGTGCATCTCGTAATGGAGTACTGTAATTCGTTAACCCCTAGTTTTCTCATGATGCTCATGTGCTATGTTTTACACATTTTTGTTTGAACATAGACGAATCATGTATACCGGTATATATATTTCTAAATGTAAACGGGCTTTTCCGTTTCCTACTAATATCAACGCTAGTTTCCCAGACAACTGACAAAGTGCGGCACCCTAATGCATATTTGAGGACTTCTTAACGCCCCTTTACGATATACAACACTGCCCTCTCTCGGACAACCTGGCCGCAAGGACGTCGCATACAGATTCATCCCATACTCATACCCATTTCACTGATGAATGTTTTTATAAATTTTCGAAAATTTTATCGGTCGTGTCGGTGTGATTAGCGTTTGTCATTTCGGGGCATTTGCAGAAAGAAATTCTCCTCAAATGATGTAACCACACAGGCCAGGCGCAATTAGAAATGTATCGTTTGTCTCTCAACAGAGGAACGTCCAGTTTGCCCAGTCAGGTCGTTTGCTGTTGCATGATAATCCCCTGCGCTGTGGATGCTGGATGGCTTGGCTCTTCGACCTGGACACCAGTCACCCCGGTTTAATCAGGACTTCCCTCTATCCATGTAACACCCCAGCGCCTCTAACAACGCTCGTTTGGAGCGAGCTTACACGAGCAGTCGTGTGTCCCCTAGCAGGTCGGTACGCAAACTATGAAAGGAACCAATAACAAGGTGCCACTCAGCATCTGTACAGATTTTTTTTTACAATTTAGCTTTGCATTAATTTTTTATATTTATTACTTTATTATGAATCCTGGTATATTATGGTGAGGAGTTCTAATAGAAAGATCGCTGGGTGAAGAGAGCCCGCTGTCCGCAAGAAATGTTATTTGGTATACGTTTTCTCCAGATTAGAGTGCTACTTGCCAACTGAAGTAATAAATAGTACATTTATAAAACAAACTCCGTACGACGCGAAGTTCTCAACTGTAAACAGTTTGATGAACCATTAAGACGGACAGTACAAGTGGATTTTGGCATATACTTTATCCGTATTTTAGACCTGTGTGGTTTAGGCCATCGTTTTTGTGCTGTGTTCTGGCTCTCTGGTGTTCATCCTGTGTCCACGGTTGATTCAACATTCAATATTTGTTGACGATTTTACATCTTTAATGAGAAGTAAATAATAGCAAAGCTCTATACAAGCGTACGGGCTTGGGCACGTGAAGAAAATAAATGTAGTTTTATACGATGGTGATAAAATGACAGTTTGCAAGGATGTCATTTATGCTGTTCAGATTTCGCAGTAAATCTTTCCTCAAAAGAAATGTTCAAGCTGACATGTCGTCTTCCTTCAGTGGAGCCGACGACGGAAATGGAACGCCTGACGCACTTGCCATCGACGGAAGAAAACATCGCTTCCACATTTCGCTCATGGCTACTTGACCTGACGACAACAACGAGTGACCATGAGACAACAACTCTCGAGCTAGGAACGATAATGTCCGGGAACCACGCGATACCCTCGTCTGGCCACGAGATTACCTCGTCTGGCCACGAGATTACCTCGCCCGACCCTTATATAACCACGCCTGATACCGATATAACCACTTCCGACACCGATATAACCATTTCCGACACCGATATAACCATTTCCGACACCGATATAACCATTTCCGACACCGATATAACCATTTCCGACACCGATATAACCACTTCCGACACCGATATAACCAGTTCCGACACCGATATTACCACTCCTGACACCGATATAACATCATCTGACACCGATATAACCACGTCCGACATCGATATAACCACTTCCGACACAGATATAACTACGTCAGACACCGATATAACCGCGTCAGACACCGATATAACCCCAGCCGAGCTTACCGAAACTACCGGTGATCACGCGATAACCGCGGCTATGCTGGAGACCACGACTTCCGGTCGACAGACATTCGCTCCTTCAGTCATAACTTCCGGTCAGATTAATGAAGCTTCGCCAAAGATATTGTCACATGTGGTGTCCACTTTTAGATTATCCGCTCTGCAAAGAACGAGCATTGTGACGTCATCATTATTCACATGGCCATCGTCCATATCATCAGCACCGTCATCCATCCTACTGTCCTCGGCTACAACTCTACCAGAGTCAGTGGCGATGACGTCACCATCAACATGGCTGACTTGGGCCACGTGGACGCCCTGGAGCACGTGTTCAGCCACGTGCTCAGGTGGACTCTATGTCAAACCCTCAGCTCGCAGGTTGAATGTCACTGGAATCTAAACGACACCTTGTGTAAGAAATACATGTCTAATGATATCCCCATCTGGCTTCACTGCCCAAAAGGCCACAATACAACAAATATTTAGTCTTTATAAAATAATGCACTCACGTGGCAAATCGGGATAAGTAAAGTATATTTTTATTGGCTTTGAAATAAAATACATGCATGCAATAGGGGCTTTGAAATAATTTATAGTCTTTACTAGCGAACATTTCGAGTTATTATTTTGCGGCAACCACTGCGAGACCGCACTGTGTTCTTTTCATCTCACCTAATTAAGTTACTATGTCTTTGCATTACTTACGTTAGATTACGGTATCGAACGAGAAGCTTGCAACGCTGAACGATGTCCGTCGGCCAGTACCTGGTCACCTTGGCAACCGTGGATGCTTTGCAGTGCGACTTGTGGGAGAGGACACCAAACACTGGGACGACATTGCCAGCTCATCAATTGTGGCGCCACCTCCGGGGACAACGTGGCGTGCGACGGCAAGGGATTCATGAGGCAGCTATGTGAGCGCCATCTGGCGAACTGCACCGGTGAGTGTGACGCTGACTTAATTCTGGGTCAAGCGCTAGTGTCCAGCTTTCCTTGGGGGCCACTCGGACTGAAAGTGGTGTCATCGCCATACAAAAAAACGCGGGAAAAGCGTATGTTTCTCATGGTAGGCGCGGTGTGACCTGTGGCGGATTTCGCGAACGGAGTTTAGCCGAAATGATGTGCGATGTACATGAAATAGGCCATAGGTAGTCCCGCGCGGTACCCCGTTTAGGGTGTATCTCCTATTTGGGCCAAATAGGGGTACCTTTTCGTCATAACAGCTGGATATATACATGTGCTGATAAGCGGTGCTACGGACTGAATTCCTCGCGAATGACGTCATCCTGGGGACACCGTGATGTGGCAAAAATGTCCGGGATAAAACTGATGTTAGTAAAAGCCTGGTGCCTTTGCGTAACGCATGACACGACAGGAAGCCAGGAGTTCGCCACGAGCCCAGGCACCAGGCACCAGGCAATGGAATATTAGAGCGGAGCTTGCGTAGCGCCACCTTGCGGGAAGCTTGATACGTAAACCGAACGCCCTCTAGCGTGAGAATCGAATAAGTCAACCGGACACTTTATCGTTTTCCTCCGCGTTCTCCACACGATTAACAGATCAACAACAAATTTGATGTATCGGGGGCGATTCAAATGCTGAGGTTTCCACACGTACATGAGTTGTGTAAGATGTGGCGCCTCCCTCCCCTCCACCCTCCTCCCACCTTCTGCCTCTCGCGCTAGACTGATTTACTGTGTATGTAGCCAACCATCCCACACGGGCCGTAAAGCGACGGAGGGAGCGGGCGGAGCGGGGTAAAGGGCCGATATACATGCGTCTTTACTGTTGTATACTGTATTGTAGGCATATATATGGGCTGTATACGGTATTGTAGGCATATATATGGGTTGTATACTGTATTGTAGGCATATATATGGGCCCCATAAGCCCCCCTCCCCACCACCACCACCCACTCCGTCTCTTTACGGTGCATGTATATATCATATATCACTTCGTTCAGTAATAAAAAAATATCTTTTGAAGCAGATGGAATGTGAGTAATGTGAAAGGGGGACTTTCATAGCTGTATTCACTGTGGCCTGGCATTGTGCCAGATGTGTGAACAAAAGATAAAACAAAAACCCCAAAAGGTAAAGGTTTTTTTTAACAGTTGAGGGTTAAACCCAGCCTGTATCTAGGGTCGTTCCATCATTTCATCTCCTTGTTCGGGTTCCTTTATCTAGGTGAACTCTAAGTGTGCATATTGGCGGCCTAAATCACCAGTTTGTCCATCTCCAGTGTAAACATACAGTGATATCATGGGTTACCACGACTGATATTTGTTATGGCTCCCGTCGTCTTCACGACGGTGCCTTTATACCTCAATATTTGGCAAGCTGGATGGGTTGCAGATCATCAGGTCGTGGGTTCGAACCTTGACACCGGCATCTGTGCCTCAAGTTTCACCCAACCCGAGCGGAAGTTCCCACCCGAGTGGTTTTTTTCGTGGCCCAATATTTTATTTCAATTCCACGCAGATTCCGGCCGGGCGACTGGCAGGCGGCGGCGGGCGGCCCTACTGACCCCGGAGACCTACACGGAAGCCGACCAGCGACCCTCGGCCCAGGGGGTGGCCGGGGCGGCCCTCGCCCTCCTGCTCACCGCCGCCGGCTGCGTCCTGGCCCTGGACCTCACCACGCGATGCGGCCACAGGCCCCACAGGCGGGTGGCCCCGACACGGAGACATCACCTTTTCCACTGAAGGATTCATTATCTGAATATTGTTAACCTACATCAGTTCGATGGATTCTGGTCAGGGTTTTATTTTCGCTTAATGGGGGAGGTTTGCTTATCATTAGCGAATTCCGTATACCACAGAGAAGAAAACTGTTTTCTATTAGGCTGAGCCATTCAAACCACCCATGCGGGGCGGCCATACTGTGCAGTTGTTACACATGCGTCAGATAGCACCACTGTTTTCGATGCGATTTCTACGGAACTCAGCACCGAAATGAAAATTCCGTTTATATTACTGTTTTATGTTCTGACTTCCAGCCGCGTCAACACATGGTGTGACTTGCGAAGCAGCCGTGTACAATATTGCATATAATATCTATAATATGTACATCTGTATGCATAACACTATAGGGCTATACAGTTCTCGCGATCGGGCCGCGAGACTTCAGTTTTGGGGACAAACAAACACACGTGCTCCATGTTAAACATAGGCAGCAATAAGTCAATTTCTTTCCAGGTTTAGACTATGAGTACCATTTCACTAAACATGGCTATGGGAGATATACGTTAAAATATTTGGAGGCGATGAAGCGCAGAACTTTGGGAATATACAAGGAAAGATCCGTCTTCAAAACGCTAGAAAGCTCAAAATAACGTTCTAAATTTCGCCCTGCACCCGGGCCTTCGCCAGTTCACCAAACAGCGAGTGACGTCACATTCGTCACGAGTTTCGCGTGCCTCCGCGGTAATAAAAATGGCGAGAGCAAGTGATCGACCTAACCATTCCGTTGTCAAAATGTGCAGTGCATGGAGTAACAACACACGGGTGCCTCATTAGACCACATGGTAAAGATAAAATAAGACCAGTTGGATGTTTTCGTATCACTTTAGGATCACGAAAAGACCAAGTTTCTTCATTTTTGTAAGTTTTCTGTTTGAAGCGTTGCGCCAACGTTGTTACCGGGGAGAATCCGTGTGACGTCATAATGCCTCGTTTTCGTAGGAAATGCAAAAAGACGTTAGTTTCTCAGTAGTATTGTCCCGTCGGAACAAATATTCGTCACTGTGATATCGCAAACGAATAAAAAATATGTCATCTATCCGTTTTGTGAAGCTATATTTCTTAAATATTCTTAATCATAGCGCTAGGCCTTCCGCAATGGACCCACCCTTTCGGCGCCTGGCTTTTGCGCAGGTAGGTTGGTTCCCAGTCTTTCTGTTTGCGTAACATATACGTCACGCCTACGTCACAGATAGTCAGGATACCAGTGTGCGCAGAGATTCTAAACACGTTCCGACATTTGGTCACGGCTGTACCCCCCCCCCCCTCCCCCTGGGTCTACAATGTAAATAGATGTCTACTCCTCGACCTATCCGCCAGCCAAACTACTCCAGGACGTTACTTTGACCTTCTTAAGAGGCATTGACAAATATTGATAAGAGCTACGAGTATATGCCAGGTTCGTTGTATATTCAGGATGCTTTAACCACTTTTGGTCATATCGCGTCAATGAGAGAAGGAAGAGTGGAGCCATGTTCCCGGGGGTAACCCATATTCTTTGCGAAAGGAGGACATGGGATCTCTATCCTGTGACCACATAGACATGACCACAGCGGGGCACGAACCACTGATCCACGTATAACAGGAACGGTCTTCCAGACGAAGTTGCCACGACACGGCTTTATATCCATGCGGGCCTGTTCGCTGTTTGGTATTCTGTGTGAATACCGCGGCTCGCTAGGACGACGGTGCGATAAACTAGTCCGCGCAATTTTATGTTGAAACGGTTGTATTACAGACTCAACGAAATATCAAACATATATGCATAGGCCTATAGCTGATTTAAGGAAGCAGCAAGTGACGAACCGATGGAAATAACCCACGAGACTATAATCGAGAAACGCTCGGGCACATGAGACTAAACCAATTGAGCTTTGGAACAGTGAAAGTCGAGGTTAATTTAGATGAAAGAAGATATGAAAATCATGATGTCGCCACCAGCAATCGAACCCAGGACCGCCAACTCTGCGTGCCGGCAGCTCTAACTACTGAGCTACAGCGACCCCCGGTCAACCAGCCATGACCTTCAGACCTTCGATCTGAATGACCGAAATACAATTGTGTACATCCAGTACAGCGGAACAGACCTCAAGCTGCACGAGCTATATATATATATATATTAAACGAGAAACGCTCTGGCACGTGATACTACCCACCAATTGGCCTTTGGAATAGTGAAACTCTAGTCCTACCTGTCGTAAGTTCCTTCTTGTTCATTCTGAGATATTTCGTGGCGTGACCGGCCTCTCGCACACAAGGGACCTGCCAAAGGGGATGGGGGGCGGGGGGGGGGAGGGGATCTCAACCCATGTTCGATCTCTGGGGGTTGCAGGTAGCTCTATAAGCTAATTTAAAGTGCAATTCAAGAGAACAATATGTTTTATAGGACATGCATATAAAAAAAAAGCCGCCCCCGCACCCGCTTTTATTACTACATGTTTATTACATTGCGCAGCGGGGGTGGGGGTGTACCGCCAAAGGGAAGCATGGGGATGACGGCGAGGGGTGGGGCGGGGAGAGATGGGGACAGAGCGAGGGATACTAGTTGTGCGTCATATGCCGGGAACAAAGGGCACGTCGGTAGGGGTTGGGTGGATAAGGTAAAGTTTTATTTAACGTCGGTATATAAAAGTCAACAATAAACATTAGCACAAGTGCTATTGACCGACAATGAAACAAGAGATATTCGACCATAGGTCGAGGACGAAAATCCATAAGTACATTTGGAAGCTGTATTAATGGCGACGTTACGAGTCGTCAGGGCCAATTTCGGCTAAAGGGCCTAATAGGGGCAATTTGGGCTAAATGCTGCTGCCAGTGTGGCACTGTAGGCAGAGCTTAAATGGACATCCAGTTTGAAGCCAAGAGCGCTTCTCTTGAAGCAATATTAACGGTACTTTCCTACCTTTTATTTATTATGTCTTTGTGACTTCACGAACTTCATTTGACGATCACGACAATATTCGCGATGGCTTCTATTTTGTTAAATATACCTACTTACGAAATCACGGGTGAACTCATGAAATTAGCTGAACATCAAGCAGGCCCAAACTTTGTGAGGACTTAGTATTTGATCGTGCCTACCGCCTTAGAATGGTCGTTATTTTATGACGAAAATTGAAATTGTCATAAAATAACGACCATTCTAAGGCGGTAGGCACGATCAAATACTAAGTCCTCACAATCACGGCCCGTATGGACCGAATCTGTTCACCACACAATTGGGTAGAGATGGAGGGAGAGGACAGCTAGGAGTATAATATTATAAGAAAAAAGAGGGCGCGGGGTCGGGAGATGGTGAGGAGCTATAGATTCGTGTATAAAGCAGTTCAAGTGCTCTGTACACTAACTGCAGACTACGACCATACGAGAGCAGTCAGGGTAGGTAGCGATGTTTCATATGAGAGAACAGGTCTCGCCCAGGACATTCATCTCAGTCGATGTGATAGGCCGTCAACCCTCCTCTCCAGCTCCGCACCGTACCATGAATACCGCAGTGGTCCACCATGCCCGACTGCCCCTTGGTGAACATGTACTATATTAACGCTTAACATGCCATAAAATTTGCCATTATGCGCAACCACCCCGCCGCCCGACTCCCCCCCCCCCCCCACCCCACCTCCTCTACCCCGCTTTCCATCCAAAACATCACCATCGGCCTGCCCCTCCCTACCTCGTACCCTCACCCCGCAGGCCACAGTGACGGCCACCCCTACTTTCTAACCTGCTGAATTACCCGCCCCCGGCCCTGCCCCCGGCACTGCCTCCGACCTCCCGCTACCGTACACTTACAAGGCGATTGATAATTAAGCGCTATGGTATGTTGGGCGGCGATTAGTCAATAGCATTCAGTATCGGGGGTATTGGTACTTTTATGCGATGAACCTGGATACATAAGCACGGAATAAGCAGATTAAGTGCGTAAATACTTATGTGTGATTACAGGTAAGTGGAACCCATGTCTTGTGATTCTGATGTAGCGATGGTCCCCATGAATATCTGGAAAAGACAAAGCCAACCGCAGGAAAGCATGCATTGATGTTGCATCAATAGGTTTAGGTCATTGTGAAACTAATTCTGCAACAATTTATTTATTGCTCTATTGGTCGGACAATGCATACATCTTCTGATCAGAAATACAACTCGCAAAGCCGCAAACGTTCGACAGATAATTGGGCATTTACTCGACGTGTGTGTACAATGTCGGCCTAACAGGTAAAAAGCCAAGACCCGCCCCCTCTTTTACAGTGGATTCCCTCCTCCCCCCCCCCACCCCCGCCCCCTTCCCCGCCCACTGGTCGTAATATGCTCTAATCTACATGTGGATCTATAACTGTATATGTATGTATGTATATATATATATATATATATAGACACAAGATTGAACTTATGAGGTACTTTTACTTGTGAGGCTGCGACTGCTACAACCCTAACTTGTGAAGGCGCCCTTGTGAGGTACAAACAGTACCTCGTAAGTGCCCATTACAGCGGTTTCTAAAACGAACTTGTGAGGTAAATATATGATAGGGCCTAGATATGTACATGACCTTCTGCATTTTAACACAAAGGCAACCCACTGCCAGATAAATTACCAGACCTTTTGCGTTGCGACATACAGTGTTCTTCTGTACATTATGGCAGTTCGATACAATAAAACCACAGGTATTGTATTTAACTGTGCGAACGGCGTATTCTTTAAGCATACATATTTGATACCTCCCAAGTACTATAGAAACTGCAGACATATTTGATACCTCCTAAGTACTATAGTAACTTCAGACATATTTGGTACCTCACAAATACTGTACAAACTGCAGACATATTTGGTACCTCACAAGTACTGTACAAACTGCAGACATATTTGGTACCTCACAAGTACTGTACAAACGGCCGACATATTTGGTACCTCACAAGTACTATGCAAACTGCGGACATATTTGGTACCTCACAAGTACTGTAGAAACTTCAGACATATTTGGTGCCTCACAAGTACTGCAGAAACGGCAGACACATTGGTACCTCACAGGCACTGTACAAACTGCAGACATATCTGGTACCTCACAAGTAATGTAGAAACGGCAGACATATTTGGTACCTCACAAGTACTGTCGAAACTGCAGACATATTTGATACTTCCCAAGTACTATAGAAACTGCAGACATATTTGATACCTCCTAAGTACTATAGTAACTTCAGACATATTTGGTACCTCACAAATACTGTACAAACTGCAGACATATTTGGTACCTCACAAGTACTGTACAAACGGCAGACATATACTTCTGCCGTTTTTACAGTACTTGTGATGTATTAAACATTTCTCTGCCGTTTCTACAGTACTTGTGATGTACCTAAGATGTCTGCCGTTTCTACAGTACTTGTGGGGTATCAAATATGTCAGCCGTGTTTACAGTACTTGTGAGATACCAAGTATGTCTGCAGTTTGTACAGTACTTGTGAGGTATCAAATATTTTTGCCGTTCTACAGTACTTGTGAGGTACCAAATATGTTCGCTGTTTCTACAGTACTTGTGAGGTGCCAGATATGTCTGCAGTTTCTACAGTACTTGTGAGGTACCAAATATGTCTGCACTTTCTACAGTGCTTAGATAGCATCAAATATGTCTGCAGTTTTCACAGTACTTGTGAGGTACCAAATATGTTTGCAGTTTGCACAGTACTTGTGAGGTACCAAATATGTCTGCACTTTCTACAGTGCTTAGATAGCATCAAATATGTCTGCAGTTTTCACAGTACTTGTGAGGTACCAAATATGTTTGCAGTTTGCACAGTACTTGTGAGGTACCTAATATGTCTGCAGTTTGTACAGTAGTTGTAAGGTACCAAATATGTCTGCAGTTTCCAAAGTGCTTAGAATGTATCAAATATGTTTGCAGTTTTTACAGTACTTGTGAGGTACCAATAATGTCTGCAGTTTGAGCAGTATTTGTGAGGTACCAAATATGTCTGAAGTTTCTACAGTACTTGTGAGGTGTCAAATATTTCTGCCGTTTCTACAGTACTTGTGAGGTGCCAGATATGTCTGCAGTTTCTACAGTGCTTAGAAGGCATCAAATATGTCTGCAGTTTGTACAGTACCTGTGAGGTACCAAATATGTCTGCAGTTTGTACAGTACTTGTGAGGTACCAAGTATGTCTGCAGTTTCTACAGTGCTTAGAAGGCATCAAATATGTCTGCAGTTTTCACAGTACTTGTGAGGTACCAAATATGTTTGCAGTTTGCACAGTACTTGTGAGGTACCAAATATGTCTGCAGTTTGTACAGTAGTTGTAAAGTACCAAATATGTCTGCAGTTTCTACAGTGCTTAGAATGTATCAAATATGTTTGCAGTTTTTACAGTGACTTGTGAAGTACCAAATATGTCTGCAGTTTGCACAGTACTTGTAAGGCACCAAATATGTCTGCAGTTTGAGCAGTATTTGTGAGGTACCAAATATGTCTGAAGTTTCTACAGTACTTGTGAGGTGTCAAATATTTCTGCCGTTTCCACAGTACTTGTGAGGTGCCAGATATGTCTGCAGTTTCTACAGTGCTTAGAAGGCATCAACTATGTCTGCAGTTTGTACAGTACCTGTGAGGTACCAAATATGTCTGCAGTTTGTACAGTACTTGTGAGGTACCTAATATGTCTGCAGTTTCTACAGTGCTTAGAAGGCATCAAATATGTCTGCAGTTTTCACAGTACTTGTGAGGTACCAAATATGTTTGCAGTTTGCACAGTACTTGTGAGGTACCAAATATGTCCGCAGTTTGTACAGTAGTTGTAAGGTACCAATATGTCTGCAGTTTCTACAGTGCTTAGAATGTATCAAGTATGTTTGCAGTTTTTACAGTACTTGTGAAGTACCAAATATGTCTGCCGTTTGCACAGTACTTGTAAGGCACCAAATATGTCTGCAGTTTGAGCAGTATTTGTGAGGTACCAAATATGTCTGAAGTTTCTACAGTACTTGTGAGGTGTCAAATATTTCTGCCGTTTCTACAGTACTTGTGAGGTGCCAGATATGTCTGCAGTTTCTACAGTGCTTAGAAGGCATCAACTATGTCTGCAGTTTGTACAGTACCTGTAAGGTACCAAATATGTCTGCAGTTTGTACAGTACTTGTGAGGTACCAAATATGTCTGCAGTTTCTACAGTGCTTAGAAGGCATCAAATATGTCTGCAGTTTTCACAGTACTTGTGAGGTACCAAATATGTTTGCAGTTTGCACAGTACTTGTGAGGTACCAAATATGTCTGCAGTTTGTACAGTAGTTGTAAGGTACCAAATATGTCTGCAGTTTCTACAGTGCTTAGAATGTATCAAATATGTTTGCAGTTTTTACAGTACTTGTGAAGTACCAAATATGTCTGCAGTTTGCACAGTACTTAGAATGTACCAAATATGTCCGCAGTTTGAGCAGCATTTGTGAGGTACCAAATATGTCTGCAGTTTCTACAGTACTTGTGAGGTGTCAAATATTTCTGCCGTTTCTACAGTACTTGTGGGGTACCAAATATGTCCGTTGTTTCTACAGTGCCTGTGAGGTACCAAACATGTGTGCAGTTTCTACAGTACTTGTGATGTACCTAACATGTCTGCAGTTTGTACAGTACTTGTTAAGTACCAAATATGGAGACATATTTGGTACCTCACAAGTACTGTGAAAACTGCAGTCATATTTGATACTTTCTAAGCACTGTAGAAACTGAAGATATATTTGGTACCTCAGAAGTACTGTAGAAACTGCAGACATATTTGGTACCTCACTGTAGAAACTGCAGAAATATTTGGTACCTCACAAGTAGTGTACACACTGCAGGCATGTTTGGTACATCACAAGTACTGTAGAAACGACAGAAATATTTAATATATCACAAGTACTGTAAAAACGGCTGATATATTTGACACCTCACAAGCACTGTAGAAACGGCAGACATATTTGGTACCTCACAAGTACCGTAGAACGGCAAAATATTTGATACCTCACAAGTACTTTACAAACTGCAGACATATTTGGTACCTCAGGTACTTACAAAGTGCAGACAAGTTAGGTACATCACAAGTACTGTAGAAACGACAGAAATATTTAATACATCACAAGTACTGTAAAAAGGGCAGAAATATTTAATACATCACAAGTACTCTAAAAACGGCAGATATTTGATGCCTCACAAATACTGTAGAAACGGCAGATATGTTTGATACCTCACAAGATAGAAAAGTAGGCACGGGCACTGTATCTGACTATGCAAAAGGTCAATTAATTTATCCGGCAAAATGTTCAGACATGCTTCAGCCCACTCTCACACCGCGGCAGCCCCCTCCCGCCACTCACACCGCGGGCGGGCCCCTCTCACCCCCACGGCGGGCCCCACGCACACCACGGCGGGCCCCTCCCCCCTCTCACACAACAGCGGTCCCCTCCTTCCTCTTACACCAGGGCGGCCCCCTCCTTTCGCTCACAGCACGGCGGCCCCCGCCTTCCTCTCACAGCAATGCGGCCCCCTCCTTCCTCTCACACCACGGAGGCCCGCTCTCAGTGCTGACGCCCACTGGACGCGTTCGCGGCGCGGTGACGGAACTGACTCGGTTCCGGCGGCGCGGTTCGGTCGCGGTGGCTATCCTATAGCCCACTGCACGCGGTGGTCGCGCGGTGAGTGACCGTGTAGCAGCTGTCTGAAGTATTTTGAAACAAATGAAAGAAAAATTCTTCTAATGAGGACGCACTCATGCTGTTAACAACGGGAAGACGTCGCAAAAGGAAGAGGTGTTGGATTCAGCGCACTCTTCAAAGAAGACTGGCACTGGGGGAATACCACAGACTCATACAGGAGCTAAAAATTGCAAACAATGAGAGGTTTCGGACCTGAGTTTACTTCAAACTGACGCCAGTGCAATTTCAAAAGTTGCTGGATCTGGTTGGGGGAGCCCTGTATCATGTCTCCACCAACTTTCGCGCGTCCTTGTGTCTGGAACAAAAGGCTTTTGCCGCCATGTTGGAGAGTGGGCATCGCGCTGAATTTTATTCTTTTTTCGGATTGGCTGAAATGTCGACGGCGCGCCGACTGACGACCGAAAAATAGAACATGTCCTATCTCACCGCGGAGCCTCGACGGTACCGCGACGGCACCGCGGCGGTGCCGTCCCGCTGACGCGTGCAGTGGGCGTTAGCCAAGCGCAACTCAACTGTCCTATTTTTCCGCGCCGCGTCAGTTTCGTCGCCGCGCCGCAAACGCGTCCAGTGGGCGTTAGCACTCACACTGCGGCGGCCCCCTCCTTCCTCTCACACCACGCGGCCCCCTCCTTCCTCTCACACCACGGCGGCTCCCTCCTTTCTCTTAAACCACGCGGCTCCATCCTTCCTCTCACAGCACGCGGCCCCCTCCTTCCTCTAACACCACGGCGGCCCGCTCTCACACTGCGGCGGCCCCCTCCTTCTTCTCACACCACGCGGCCCCCTGCTTCCTCTCACACCATGGCGGCCCCCTCCTTCCTCTCACACCACGGCGGCTCCCTCCTTTCTCTTAAACCACGCGGCTCCATCCTTCCTCTCACAGCACGAGGCCCCCTCCTTCCTCTAACACCACGGCGGCCCGCTCTCACACTGCGGCGGCCCCCTCCGTCCTCTCACACCACGCGGCTCCCTCCTTCCTCTCACACCATGGCGGCCCCTCCTTCCTCTCACACCACGGCGGCCCCCTACTTCGTCTCACACCACGCGGCTCCCTCCTTCGTCTCACGCCACGGCGGCCCGCTCTCACTCTACGGCGGCCCCATCCTTCCTCTCACAGCACGCGGCCCCCTCCTTCCTCTAACACCACGGCGGCCCGCTCTCACACTACGGCGGCCCCCTCCTTCCTCTCACACCACGCGGCTCCCTCCTTCCTCTCACACCATGGCGGCCCCTCCTTCCTCTCACACCACGGCGGCCCCCTCCTTCGTCTCACACCACGCGGCCCCCTCCTTCTTCTCACGCCACGGCGGCCCGCTCTCACACTACGGCGGCCCCCTCCTTCCTCTCACATTACGCGGCCCCCTCCTTCGTCTCACGCCACGGCGGCCCGCTCTCACACTACGGCGGCCCCTCCTTCCTCTCACACCACGGCGGCCCCATCCTTCCTCTCACACTACGCGGCCCCCTCCTTCTTCTCACGCCACGGCGGCCCGCTCTCACACTACGGCAGCCCCCTCCTTCCTCTCGCATTACGCGGCCCCCTCCTTCGTCTCACGCCACGGCGGCCCGCTCTCACACCACGGCGGCCCCTTCTTTCCTCTCACACCACGCGGCCCCCTCGCACTACGGCGGCCCCCTCCTTCCTCTCACACCACGCGGCCCCTCCTTCCTCTCACACCACGCGGCCCCTCCTTCCTCTCACACCACGTGGCCCCCTCTCACACCACACGGTCCCCTCTCACACCACGCGGCCCCCTCTCACACCACGCGGCCCCCTCTCACACTACGGCGGCCCCCTCCTTCCTCTCACACCACGCGGCCCCCTCCTTCCTCTCACACCATGCGGCCCCCTCCTTCCTCTCACACCACGACGGCCCTCTCTCACACCACGCGGCCCCCTCCTTCCTCTCACACCACGGCGGCCCCCTCCTTCCTCTCACACCACGGCGGCCCCCTCCTTCCTCTCACACCACGGCGGCCCCCTCCTTCCTCTCACACCACGGCGGCCCCCTCCTTCCTCTCACACCATGGCGGCCTTCTCCTTCCTCTCACACCACGCGGCCCCCTCCTTCCTCTCACACCACGGCGGCCCCCTCCTTCCTCTCACACCACGGCGGCCTCCTCCTTCCTCTCACACCACGGCGGCCCTCTCTCACACCACGGCGGCCCCCTCCTTCCTCTCACACCACGCGGCCCCCTCCTTCCTCTCACACCACGGCGGCCCCCTTCTTCCTCTCACACCACGGCGGCCCCCTCCTTCCTCTCACACCACGGCAGCCCCCTCCTTCCTCTCACACCACGGCGGCCCCCTCCTTCCTCTCACACCACGGCGGCCTCCTCCTTCCTCTCACACCACGGCGGCCCCCTCTCACACCACGGCGGCCCCCTCCTTCCTCTCACACCACGGCGGCCCCCTCCTTCCTCTCACACCACGGTGGCCCTCTCTCACACCACGGCGGCCCCCTCCTTCCTCTCACACCACGGCGGCCCCCTCCTTCCTCTCACACCACGGCGGCCTCCTCCTTCCTCTCACACCACGGCGGCCCCCTCCTTCCTCTCACACCACGCGGCTCCCTCTTTCCTCTCACACCACGGCGGCCCCCTCCTTCCTCTCACACCACGACGGCCCTCTCTCACACCACGGCGGCCCCCTCCTTCCTCTCACACCACGCGGCTCCCTCTTTCCTCTCACACCACGGCGGCCCCCTCCTTCCTCTCACATTACGCGGCCCCCTCCTTCCTCTCACACCACGGCGGCCCCCTCCTTCCTCTCACACCACGGCGGCCCCCTCCTTCCTCTCACACCACGGCGGCCCCCTCCTTCCTCTCACACCATGGCGGCCCCCTCCTTCCTCTCACACCATGGCGGCCCCCTCCTTCCTCTCACACCATGGCGGCCCCCTCCTTCCTCTCACACCATGGCGGCCCCCTCCTTCCTCTCACACCACGCGGCCCCCTCCTTCCTCTCACACCACGGCGGCCCCCTCCTTCCTCTCACACCATGGCGGCCCCCTCCTTCCTCTCACACCACGCGGCCCCCTCCTTCCTCTCACACCACGGCGACCCTCTCTCACACCACGGCGACCCCCTCCTTCCTCTCACACCATGGCGGCCCTCTCTCACACCACAGCGACCACCTCCTTCCTCGCACACGACGACGGCTCCCTCCTTCCTCTCACACCACGGCGGCCCCCTCCTTCCTCTCACACCACGGCGACCCTCTCTTACACCACTGCGGCCCCCTCCTTCCTCTCACAGCACGCGGCCCCCTCCTTCCTCTCACACCACGGCGGCCCCCTCCTTCCTCTCACACCACGGCGGCCCGCTCCTTCCTCTCACACCACGGCGACCCTCTCTTCCACCACGGCGGCCCCCTTCTTCCTCTCACATCACGCGGCCCCCTCCTTCGTCTCACACCAAAGAAATATTACCTCTCATTATTTAATGTTCTCATTTGTAACCAGCGGTAGAATTTAAGTAGGGGAACATGGGGCAAAATGACCCATCGGGGTCATATGGCCCACCACAATATCGCGCAATTGCGATATTGCCACCTGTATTGAAGAGTTATAGTATTAGAATTAGGTTAAATACGGTTTGGGCGTGGTCTAAAACATATAAATCGACATCAAAATAATTAAAGTCGGACTACTCAGTCACCTTTAATGGCGACAATCGTATTTTTATGATGACATTGGGGGCCATCTTGAAAAATGGCCGCCATTTTTCAAACATATAAATCGACATCAAAATAATTAAAGTCGGACTACTCAGTCACCATTAATGGCGACAATCGTATTTTTATGATGACATTGGGGGCCATCTTGAAAAATGGCCGCCATTTTGATTGTAAGATGTCCAAATTCGGTTTTGGCGTGGTCAAAAACGTATAAATCGGCATCAAAATCATTGAAGTTGGACTACTCAGTCAACTTTAACGGCGAAAACGGTAAAAATGGCGGCCATCTTGAAAAATGACCGCCATTTTGTATTTTTAAGTGGCTAACGGGCTTTTTTGGAAAACTTGTCGCAGGGGAACGTCTATGCCAAATTTGGTGCTTGTCTCACAATGTGAACGATTTCGCTGAAAAAAACACCCTTATCTGCTCCACTACAATGCAACGCAACCATCTGAAGATGCCAAGTCGGGATTTTAAATAAACCCGCCACGAATACGCAAATATGATTTCATATTATAATTGTCTTCCCTTTGGAGGTTTCGGTCGCCTTCTGATTCTAAAAACTAAAACGACATAAACTTCGGAAAAAAAATGAATCCATAGCGGTCCTATACAAATTCGACGCGCCCTCTAGCGGTATATATAATTTGTACACTTTTTTTCCATATATATATTTTCTTCCGGTTTACTTGTGAGGTACCTCTTGATATTAGACCCTGGCACTTTGGGTCCTTAATCCAAACTGTTCATTACTGCCTGATGTGAACCTAATTGGCACATGACAGAAAAATATTCTTCCCAAGCCGCAAAATATTACCCGAAAATCGAGTTATAGCAATGTTTACTTGCGAGGTAGTACCTCACAGGAAAGGGTACCTCACAAGCATATAATATAGACATAGGGTACCTCGCAAGTCAGGAAATACGGCGATATATATATATATATATATAATGCGCTGGTTTGCGGAATTGGAAGCTTCGATCCCACACTTTTCACAATTAAGAATTTTTCAACATACGCATGTGGGGACTGGAACGGCGATGAGGGGCATATATTTAAGGCCCCCACATACGCATGTAGAGATATACAACATCGGTAATAAATGTATAATGCGTTGGATTGCGGAATTGGGGGTGTTGATATTTCACACAGCAGATACCGCATGAACGTCTAAAGCATGAGGGTAGTGTTCGTGAGGCAGCATAAGGGGTTTGCGACCTTCGCGTAAGTACATGGGTTCGTACCTCCGTCGCCTGCCAACACATACCATCGATATAACGACTAGATCAGAAGACGTTAAACAACTGCAATTGCGACATTTTGTTTTTTTCATTGTCATGAACGTAATGTTTAATTCACGAATTAAGTCAGCCTACGTTGAATGCAACAATTCATTCAGTGAACGAAGAAACAATTTGAAATAAATAAGAATTGTGCCATTTCAAATTTCGACCATTTTTCCAGGTCCATATTTGTTTTCCTTTGTTGTGAAATAATTAAACCGAAAACCTAAATAACCCTCACACATCATTCTTCCCCTGTACAGCCCTCTACAGGCTTTACTGTATTAGGCAAATGCAAATGACGATGTGGTGTCTGTTCTCTTGACAGACGGAGGGGGCCAATGGAATGGAATCAACGCGGCATTATGGGAGCACGTGCGTCCTATAATAAAATGCATTGATGTCGTCGCCGAAAATAGACTATAAAATATAACTACCAGCTAAGTTCATGCGCAAAGAGCCTAGCGCGGATAAGCGAACTGGAGCAAGAATTAAACATCTGTTCGCAATCGCCCATCTTGGACGAGACACAGGACACGCCACTTGCCCCTGACGATTATGAGACGTGCTGCCAGACGAGGGCTCGTGTTGTCGGGGTTATTGCTACTTACCCTCCTGACCTATTGGGGTCAGCTGCAGGCCAAAGTCTCCAGCCACTCACCTACCAATACGACCCATGTTGCGCGGACCGAAAAGGGGCGACAGGTAAACGCACATGTAGCACTCATTTGGCACTCGTGGTGCGGACGATGGCTTTGTTGCTAAAATGGTCTATTCTCATTTATCTATTTATCTATAAATGAAAATATATATTAATAGGCTACCAAATTAATTTTTATAAGCATTTCTTTGCAATCAATTAATTAGTGGCTATCCATTTATGATGAGTACAACGCAGGTCCTTTTAATTTGTAATGCATCCATTTTGGGTCGTAGTCTTTAGCATGGCCGTCAGGGGGCGCGGCGACCGGCGGGTCGCCTGCGGCGCAAATGACCTCGAGCAATGCAGGCGACCCCTCCATCCACGTGAATGCCAGCGTCCTTAGGGTTACGCAGGACATACAGCGTCTACAAATGGCGCAGCCGCAGCTCAATACCAGCCAGGGGGCGGCATCTACCAGCGGACCCGCGCGAGTCTTGCTCGTCACGCTCTACAGGTTGGTTGGTTGGTTGCTTGGTTGGTTGGTTTGATGACCGATGAATGGGTATTTCAGATTTGGAACGCATATAGTCCTGTGTCAATTTGTCATTCTTGGGAAAACACATTTTGTTGCTAAAATTAAAAGAAATGGCCACCGTTGAAACGGTCTTATTGAAGTCATTATAAATGTTCTGTTATAAGTTAGTTTGATGTCGAAGGTTGCAGGTGGAAGATGAGTATGTCACTTTTAGCCTCATCCTAACGCAGAAATATCATTTAAAATAGCCGCCCTCAAGCTAGCGTTCTCGGCATAATGGTGGTGCATATATTCTCTATAGCATGTTTTTTCCGTTTTCTGCGTCAATGGTGTCGTCGAGAGAGGAAATGAAGAAACATTCCAAAACAGGAGGTTACCAACAAGCAGTTGGTCTTCCAAAAGGGGAGAGGGTCTTCAAAACAGAGCGGGGACATTCCAAATGATGAGAGGGTCTTCAAAACAGAGCGGGGGCATTCCAAAATATGAGCGGGTCTTCAAAACAGAACAGGGGCATTCCAAAAGGGGAGAACGTCTTCAAAACAGAGCAGGGGCATTCCAAAATTGGAGAGGGGATCTTCAAAACAGAGCAGGGCTATTCCAAAAGAGAATAGGGTCTTCAAAACAGAGGAGGGGTATTCAAAAAGAGGATAGGGTTTTCAACATAGAGCAGGGGCATTTCAAAAGAGGACAGGGTCTTCAAAACAGAGCAGGGGCATTCCAAAAGGGGAGAACGTCTTCAAAACAGAGCAAGGTATTCCAAAACAGGATAGGGTCTTCAAAACAGAGCAGGGGTATTCCAAGGGGGGAGAACGTCTTCAAAACAGAGCAGGGGCATTCCAAAATTGGAGAGGGGATCTTCAAAACAGAGTAGGGCTATTCCAAAAGAGGAGAGGGTCTTCAAAACAGAGCATGGGCATTCCAAACGGGCAGAACGTCTTCAAAACACAGCAGGGGTATTCCAAAAGAGGATAGGGTCTTCAAAACAGAGCAGGGGCATTCCAAAAGATGAGAGTGTCTTCAAAACAGAGCAGGAGCAAAAAGGGGAGAACGTATTCAAAGCACATCAGGGGTATTCAAAAAGAGGATAGGGTCTTCAAAACAGAGCAGGGGTATTCCAAAAGAGGATAGGGTCTTCAAAACAGAGCATGCACATTCCAAAAGAGGAGAATGTCTTCAAAACAGAGCAAGGGTATTCCCAAACAGGATAGGGTCTTCAAAACATAGCAGGGGTATTCCAAAAGAGGAGAACGTCTTCAAAACAGAGCAGGGGTATTCCAATAGAGGAGAGGGTCTTCAAAACTGAGCGGGGGCATTCCAAAAGGAGAGAACGTCTTCAAAACAGAGCAGGGGCATTCCAAAATTGGAGAGGGGATCTTCAAAACAGAGCAGGGCTATTCCAAAAGAGGATAGGGTCTTCAAAACAGAGCAGGGGCATTCCAAACGGGCAGAACGTCTTCAAAACACAGCAGGGGTATTCCAAAAGAGGATAGGGTCTTCAAAACAGAGCAGGGGCATTCCAAAAGATGAGAGGGTCTTCAAAACAGAGCAGGAGGAAACAGGGGAGAACGTATTCAAAACACATCAGGGGTATTCAAAAAGAGGATATGGTCTTCAAAACAGAGCAGGGGTATTTCAAATGAGGATAGGTTCTTCAAAACAGAGCAGGGGCATTCCAAAAAGAGAAAACGTTTTCAAAACAGAGCAGGGGTATACCAAAAGAGGATAGGGTCTTCAAAACAGAGCAGGGGCATTCCAAAGGGGGAGAACGTCTTCAAAACAGAGCAAGGATATTCCAAAAGAGCATAGGGTCTTCAAAACAGAGCAGGGGTATTCCAAAAGGAGAGAACGTCTTAAAACACATCAGGGGTATTCAAAAAGAGGATAGGGTGCCTCAAAACAGAGCAAGGGTATTCCAAAACAGGATAGGGTCTTCAAAACAGAGCAGGGGTATTCCAAAAGGGGAGAACGTCTTTAAACAGAGCAGGGGTATTCCAAAAGAGGATAGGGTCTTCAAAACAGAGCAGGGGTATTCCAAAAGAGGATTGGGTCTTCAAAACAGAGCAGGGGCATTCCAAAAGGGGAGAACGTCTTCAAAAGAGAGCAAGGGTATTCCCAAACAGGATAAGGTCTTCAAAACATAGCAGGGGTATTCGAAAAGAGGAGAACGTCTTCAAAACAGAGCAGGTGTATTCCAAAAGAGGAGAGGGTCTTCAAAACAGAGCAGGGGCATTCCAAAAGGGGAGAACGTCTTCAAAACAGAGCAAGGGTATTCCAAAACAGGATAAGGTCTTCAAAACAGAGTAGGGGTATTCCAAAATGGGAAGAACGTCTTCAAAACATAGCAGGGATATTCCAAAAAAGGAGAGGGTCTTCAAAACAGAGCAGGGGTATTCCAAAAGGGGAGAACGTCTTCAAAACACATCAGGGGTATTCAAAAAGAAGATAGGGTCTTCAAAACAGAGCAGGGGCATTCCAAAAGAGGAGAACGTCTTCAAAACAGAGCAAGGGTATTCCAAAACAGGATGGGGTCTTCAAAACAGAGCAGGGGTATTCCAAAAGGGGAGAACGTCTTCAAAACAGAGCAGGGGTATTCCAAAAGGGGAGAACGTCTTCAAAACAGAGCGGGGGTATTCCAAAAGAGGTTAGGGTCTTCAAAACAGAGCAGGGGTATTCCAAAAGGGGAGAACGTCTTCAAAACAGAGCAAGGGTATTCCAAAACAGGATAGAGTCTTCAAAATAGAGCAGGAGTATTCCAAAGGGGGAGAACGTCTTCAAAACAGAGCAGGGGTATTCCAAAAGAGGATAGGGTCTTCAAAACAGAGCAAGGGTATTCCAAAAGAAGAGAGGGTCTTCAAAACAGAGCAGGGGCATTCCAAAACAGGATAGGGTCTTCAAAACAGAGAAAGAGTATTCCAAAACAGGATAGCGTCTTCAAAACAGAGCAGGGGTATTCCAAAAGGGGGGAACGTCTTCAAAACAGAGCAAGGGTATTCCAAAAGAGGAGACGGTCTTCAAAACAGGGCAGGGGCATTCCAAAAGGGGAGAACGTCTTCAAAACAGAGCAAGGGTATTCCAAAAGAGGAGAGGGTCTTCAAAATAGAGCAGGGGTATTCCAAAAAGAGAAAGCGTCTTCAAAACACAGCAGGGTATTCCAAAAGTGGAGAGGGTCATCAAAACACAGCAGGGGTATTCCAAAAGAGGATAGGCTCTTCCAACCAGAGCAGGGCATTCCAAAGGAGAGAGCGTCTTCAAAACACAGCAGGGGTATTCCAAAAGAGGATAGGGTCTTCCAAACAGAGCTGGGACATTCCAAAAGGAGAGAGCGTCTTCAAAACACATCAGGGGTATTCCAAAAGAGGAGACGGTCCTCAAAACAGAGCAGGAGTATTCCAAAAGAAGAGAGGGTCTTCAAAACAGAGCCAGGGTATTCCAAAAGAGGATAAGGTCTTCCAAACACAGCAGGGGTATTGCAAAGGAGGAGAGGGTCTTCCAAACAGAGCAGGGACATTCCAAAAGAGGATAGGGTCTTCCAAGCAGAACAGGGGTACTCTAAAAGAGCATTAGACGTTCTAAAAGAGCAAGGGGGTATTCAACTGGGCTGTTGGATTTCCAACAGGGTATATAGGTTCTTCAGAAGGGCAGTAGATATTGAAAGAGGCAGATCGTCTTTCCAGTAGCATACGTGAAATAATAATTTACAGTAAGAAAACGATGCATTTAGCAGTAGGATTAATATAAATTAGAGATACAGTCATGATTCATATACTTGCTGCGAAGCATATCCTTTATATACCCATATATATATATATACATGTATCCCATTGCTGTATTTTACTAGATACTATTAGATAACAATGTTATAGGTAAAATCTAAAAAGGCGAGCGCAACTATTTTCTAAACGAAAAAGTTGTACTATTCTAGACTAAAGTATCAAATTATCTGGGTGTATCAAGGATTAAGCTACTCTTGTCTAAATAAACTGTAGACACATTTTCTAGAATGTACTATTTTAGTATTCGAGTTGAACAATCTCCCTTCTATGTTTCGAAATCGACAATAGCATTCAATGGCAATCATGAGCAATAAGTGGGCTTCTCTGAAACAAGTCACAACCACAATGGATTATGAACTGGGAGCATGACACCCGATTGAATGCTCCCGCGAAATTGCTAAATTTGAAAATTGAGTCACTACGATACAGTATGATACTTGAATGAAAGCACCACTAAACAACATGGTCATGGGGCCCTGACTACCAGATATGTGCCCGAAATGTTTCAGAAATTTGAGTTAGGGCAAAAATTGATTTTAGTTTGGTTAAAATCAACCAAAAAATCTAAGACAAAGTCAAACCAAATGTATGAAACCCTGAAATTATAAAAGGAACATTATGCAATTTGATGTTTTGAAGAGAAACAAACTTACCGGTACATGATGAGACCATTCATATAATGCCTATATCAAATTGATTATTATGTGCTTGTTTATAACGCAATTGACAATATAACGATATTTAAACATTGCTGGACAAATCAAAATCAACTTCATGATTATTTGGCTACAGTAGTTTTACCAAGTCTAATACCAAGAGAATATGAAGGTTTTAAAGTTAGTTCGTATCAATGAAAATGATTTTTTTTGTGTGAGAAAATTGATTTCACGTTCATGATTGTATGACTTACAACTTGGTCTAGCGCAAGCTCCCCGCACGGTGGCGCCACGCAAGCTCCGCTCTTAACGCTGCTGTCGGCCGGGGCAAATTTCAAGATTCTCGAAAAACTGTCAAATCAGCTGTAATTTTGTGGCAACATTATAATTTTCCAGAATAAAATAGCGAGCTCTTTGTATTTAATACAGTAAATATCATCTTGTACCCTTTCGAACAAGTTACAATTGTGACTGAACTCTTTCTTTTCATCACATGATACGGTGTGTTATTAGGCTTAGGCTGGGTCCCCGCATTAATTTGTGGAAATGCGCGGAGCAATTTTACTATCAATATGGGTAGCGCCGCCCTGGTGAGCGAGTGTGAAAATGCATTGAGGAAGTAGGCGACAAAAGAAATATAATGGAGCCCTAGCGGAGTGAATCGAAGGCAAAGAGTGGATCTAGCGATATATTCACTGACAAATGTCACGTTTTGGGGTGCCGTACCGTTTGGAGGTCACATGCGAAAATGTCCCCCCCCCCCATGCGAAGATGCCCCCTTTATAAAAAAAACAATACGTGATAATGAGACCCTCTCTGCTCAATGAGTTCGTACGGTGCTGATAGATATATGCAGATAGATACAGAGGGGTGTGTCTGCATGAGACACCGGCCATAACATTGTCAGCCCTCTTTTTGTATTGTAAAACCCGTCCTTTGTGCTGCTGTCGACACGCCTCAACCACTTGAAACACGAATACAAGAATGAAAAAACGATACAGTGCCCCTCATACAGAATATACTCGCCTCGGCGAACAAAACAGCTTTTGCCATGTTTGCAATATCATTTTTTTTAGTTATATAAGTTTGTAAACGTACTGCGACTTTGAGATAGATATCTGAGAGGACAGTAAACACCCCAGGGCGGTGCAAAGGCATTTCTGTTGCAGTACGGTCCACAGGAGGAGTATATCTTATCATGTAAAATTTCTTTACGGAGCGCCCAATCTGAAGGTAAATTATCCCCGCAGTCTCGGGCTATGTTTGGTGCGGAGAGAAAACACTGAAATCAGCGTTAGGTTGAATTGGGTTTTTTATTGCGGCAGGGCCGATAACAATAAAAACCTTCGAGCGAATAGCGACTACTAGTTACGTCGGTGGTCATAATTATATAATTTTGTCGTAACTATGATTACGTAATAATGACGTAACAGCGTAACAATGGCCGTACGTAATTATGACTAGGATATGTGTACACGTAATTATGACCAATACTGTACGCGTGTTATACGCGTGCTAATAGTGTACACTAGACGTAATATGTAAAGGTAACGTATCAGCTTAACACTTGCTGTACGTATAGCACCACACGTAACTAATTAACATACACCAATTAACCGTAGTAGCATGTAGATGAGTCATGCTAGTTGGCTATAACATAACTACAGTCATATATATATACATAATGTCAGGTAACGTGGCTCTGCACCAAAGGTGGGGATCATAAACCACCCAAAAATGTACGTTAGGACGTAGGTGAAAGAAGGGGCTGGAGGGCGGGAAAATTGTTTGAGCAAACCACGTTATCTGGCAAAATGGCTGACCGAGAGAGGGACGAGGCCCGGATGTTGACCCCGAAATGGGACCTGGGTTTGACCCGGAAGTTATCCATCCTTGGCCGTCATAACGGCCACGTGCCAGAGATGGTCAGACATAAGGATCTGGTCAGACATAATGATCGCGTTATGACTGGATAGGGGCTACGAGTAGGGTAGGAACGTCACAGGAGTCGTGGGGCACAGTAAAGCAGATTTAATATTTAAATCGTATCTTTTACGGAGCGCCCAATCTGAAGGTAAATTATCCCCGCAGTCTCGGGCTATGTTTGGTGCGGAGAGAAAAACTGAAATCAGCGTTAGGTTGAATTGGGTTTTTTATTGCGGGTCCCAAGCGATAGGGCAGGGGTATCGCCGATAACAATAAAAACCCTCGAGCGAATAGCGACTACTAGTTACGTCGGTGGTCATAATTATATAATGATGTCGTAACTATGATTACGTAATAATGACGTAACAGCGTAACAATGGCTGTACGTAACTATGACTAGGATATGTGTACACGTAATTATGAGCAATACTGTACGCGTGTTATACGCGTGCTAATAGTGTACACTAGACGTAATATGTAAAGGAGACGTTTCAGCTTAACACTTGCTGTACGTATATTACCACACGTAACTAATTAACACACACCAATTAACCGTAGTAGCATGTAGATGAGTCATGCTAGTTAGCTATAACATAACTACACTCATATATATATATATAATGTCAGGTAACGTGGCTCTGCACCAAAGGTGGGGATCATAAACCACCCAAAAACCACCCACCCAAGAGACTGTCGGGTAAAGGGGAGGAGGGATGGGAGCCGCCCAACCTCAGCTGAAAGCGGACGTGATCCCACGGCTATAGATGACTGAATTGCCACCCAACCTAAGTTGAACGTGGCCGTTAAAGAACGCATAGCAGCCAGTGACTAGTTACCCACCCAACCTCAGTTGGCAGTGGAGGAATTGGATAAATTCATCCTGATGGCTGATTGGCCACACAACCTCAGTTGAAAGTAGCCATTCTAGAACCCGTAGAAAACAGTGACTAGTTTCCCACCCAACCTCAGTTGAAAGTGGGGGAATTGGATAAATATACCTGAGGGCTAATAGCCACCCAACCTCAGTTGAAAGTAGCCGTTAGAAGAGATATCATGCAGTGACTATTTTCCCACTCAACCTCAGTTGAAAGTGGGGGAATTGGATAAATTGTACCTTATGATTAATTGACCACCTAACCTCAGTTGAAAGTAGCCGTTGTTTAACACCTAGCCGATAGAGACTAGTTTCCCACTCAACCTCAGTTGAAAGTGGGGAAATTGGATAAAGGATACCTGATCACTAATTGGCCACCCAACCTCAGTTGAAAACGCACGTGATTCGACGGCTGTAATACTAAACGGCTGTCCAGAGACGTTTTGTGTAAAGGGATATTAGAGATCAGATCACAGTTTTAAGGAGGGGAGTCGGATGTAGCGTTTAAAAGCTTGGGATTTTCACCGTCCCATTCGCTGGATGTTCCCTTCCGAGTCACCCTGGCCGCCGCGGTAGTGGCCGCGCCTATTCGAAAGCTGTGGCCTTTGTACGTGTCAGTACTAAGGCCCGCCCACGATATGGATCGGGTGAGGGCTTGAGAGAAATAGTTTCTGGTGACAGGAATGTTACCGGGGCAAGCAAAGAGCGGTCCGGGACTGGCCCCCCGCACGCGTAAGTATGCCGACATGGCCCGCACCGGGCAGATGTTCGGATCGTCGTTATTTTGCGGGATGAACATGGTGACCGGTGGTCCCTTGTGGTGTTTAAAAGTTGTGAACGTAAGCTCCAGTCTGTCCCCAAGGAGGGCGAGATTTGAGAATAAAATAGCATGCCCTGCGTTAACCTGGGAGGACACCGTTATCTCCCCGATCCTTAAAAAGGCGTGGAATGCCAGCAGGTACATATAGGTGATGAGAGTCGCATGATAGCGTGAAACGGTCACATGTTGGGCCGCGGCGACCAGTTTTCGAAGTATTGGTGGGGTAATGGGGTATCGTGTGTCACGACGCGACTTTAAATTCTAAGCGCCTTGTATAAGCTTCCTAATGATGAAGTGAGCATTGGGTTCTGTTAGATCACGCAGCTTATGGAAGTACACGATGGCGGAGAGTGACGACGACATCGTCGTTGGGGCCGTATTGATGGATGCTAGGTGGGCGACGTAGGCAGCGATGGCAGCAGAGGATGCTGGCAGCGGCTGCTTGGTCAGGAGTATCGAGGTGGAAAAGGAGCGGAACTTATCCAGGTGACGTTGATATTGGGCCCTAGATGCTGGAGCCAGTGCGTTCTCCAGAAGGACGGATGTCATTCGCTCCAGGGAAGGAGGGACGATGGCACCCTCGCTGGTTGGCGCTGCAGTTCTGGAAACGTGAAAGACAGTCTGCTGTAACGTTTTCGACACCTGGTATGTGTTTTGCTCGGAACACAATGTTATGAGTCAGGCAGGTGGTCACAAGGGATCGGACCAGCGACATGATGGCCCTGTCTTTGGAGGTCTGGGAATTTATGATGTAGACCACAGCCATGTTATCACATAGAAACAGGATGCGGCTGTTCTTCAGCAAGGTCGCCCATAGCCTGACAGCAACCACAATGGGAAGGAGCTCTTTTATAGTAATATGGTGGCCGGACCAAGACGGCGGCCAGTGCCCCTGGAACCATCGGCTGCCAAGGAGAGCCGCATAGCCGGCGCCTGATGCGTCACTCTGTAGGCTCAAGGTGAGCGAAGAGGCCCAATGGTCTGATAAGAGGACTGAGCGGCCATTATATCCCTGCAGGAACTCAAGCCAGGTCGCAATGTCTTTCCTGGCTTCGCCGGTGAGAGAGATGTGTCGGTGAGGCTTAGAAAACCTAACGCGCGTCCTGGGACAATGGCGCGACAGGCGAAGTTGAGATGGCCTAGGAGCGTCTGCAGTTCACGTAATGTTATGGAGGGGCGGGTGGAATATTTCGACAGTAAAGCACAGCATTGAGCTATCTTGTCACTCGGCAAGAACACTTGCATGGATGCGGTATCAATGTCAACGCCGTGGACTTGTACCCGCGTGGCAGGCATGACGGTTTTCTCGTGTTTGATGGGGATGCCGACCGTATTGGCTAACCGGGTGAAAACCTCGATGTATTTCAGGCCGATTGAGGAGTGTGGGGGCGACAGGAATATAAAATCGTCTAGTATGTGTGATAGGAAGGGTACGTTAAACTTGTGGTTGAGTATCCAGTGTACAGCAGTGCTGAAACTCTCAAAGATGGAACATGATATACTACAGCCCATAGGGAGGGTGCGATCGTCGTAATATAGACCCGGCCATTTGAACCCCAACAGCTAGTAATCTGAAGGTGCAATTGGTAGTATCCGGAAGGCATGTGCGATATCTACTTTAGCTATTAAACAACCACGACCCAAGGTGTTAACTAATGACGTAACATGATCGAGGTCTTGGTACGACAACGCAAAATCTTCACGGGAGATACCGTCATTTACGGAGGTACCTTTTGGGAAGGATAAATTATGTATGAGGCGGAATTCACCGGGTTGTTTTTTCGGGACTAGACCCAGTGGTAACACAACCATGGTATTAAAAGAGGGACTGGTGAATGGACCAGCTATGCGATGATGAGAGAGGTCCTTCTGTAGAAGTTTGGTGACAATGTCGCTGTTCAGCAGTGCGGAGGGGTGCTTTTTAGACTCGTATGACGCCGCTGGGCCCTTGTATTTCAGCTGGACGTTCCAAGGACGGATGGTTTTGACATGTTGATTTACTTATGCATATATGTTTCTGCATATATTACCCTTGTTCAGCTTCATTGGATTGGATGATATGAGGGAAGCCCATTATTAGGGTCTAAACCTCGTTGTGAGATCATAATTAACCCGGCAGTGGATTGTGGGAGCGTTCCAGACATGTAAACATGTCCGACGCGGAGGCTCTATAAACTCTTAAAAGTCTACAAAGGCATTTGAAGGACTTTTTTCCAGAACTGCCATGTAAGTATTTTGATAGCTTTGCATCTCTAGTTTCGTTTTATCGTCATTTACAAAATATTCCATGGCATATTTGTCAGATAATGGATGGAAAGGGCACCTGTTGTCACGAACAAAATTGCGTCCCTAGATCAACGGACGCGCAACTCGCCTGACCAGGGCTGCTCCGAAAAAAAATCTTGTTTAGTCTGAATGACGATGCTAAACTATCAGAATTCATAACAACTGTGTCAACATTAACTGTGTCAACATTAACTGTGTCAACAATACTGTGCTAAATAGATATGTTCTGCACCGACATTAGGGTCCCCACTCACCCCTTTCATACCCGGTATAATCAAACGACTAATAGCATCCGCCAAAATAAATTATATTAATACAGAACAGATCCATGACAAATTCCCATAGATTAACATCAGCACACAGGGGCGGAAATAGGGGTGGGGGGTTGCACCCCCAGCCCCCTTGGAAACTTGAGCATACACTGTAAAACTCTGGCTTTGCGACGAAATACATCGCAAAGGGACATTTTGCGTATGCAACCCGATGGCCCAAGCCAAGGGGTCATTTTCATCGCCCCCCCCCCCCCCTCCCCCGGTGATAAGTTGTTTTGAGACTAGAGAGCCCCCTTCCCCCATGTCGCAACCCTCCATCCCCCTTTTCAAATTCCTCGATCCGCCCTTGCCGTACCTGGGCTCTGAGCATCCCGTACTTCATTCGTAGTACGCCAGTTGGTCGTCCTTCCATCGAAGGGCGGCTGCTATGCTTTACCATACCATCGACAGTGTTTTAGCCTAATCAGACAAATATGCCATAGAATTTTTACCAAATCGGTTCATAGCATATCTACAGATGCTAGTCTTCTAAAATATAATGAGGGTTCAGCTTGGAAAGGTTTCCATGTGATGTGCCAGGGAAAAACATGTGGAAAATTGGTGTCTCCCAGTGCTCGTTCGCACCGTTCAGTCAAAAGGTTGGAATTCCCCGCCCAACAGAATACAATGTCATGGTTTCTAAATATAGAGTTGCTCATTGTAAAGGGATTCGCATGGTTAGACCAATAGGAATCCAGCGTAAATCTATATTTGCATACTGTGAACACATGCATTTTGTTACAAAGTGGCTGTACCTCGATTTAGGTTCACGCATACTGCAAAGGAAGTATGTACTTCGTTTGACGGTCGTACTACGAACAACGGTGGTCCTCGACCTGATAACCCTCAAGGAGGCTCCGAAGTTCACCTTCCCTTAGGGGCGTTGGCAGCTTGGGTGGTGGTCCGGGCTTGGGTGGTGGGTCCGGGCTTGGGTGGTGGGCCCGGGCTTGGGTGGGCCTGGGCTCGAAGGTGCGAGGGCCGGTGGCTTGACCGAGGCGGCATCTGAGGGTCGGATGCTTTTGGCCGCAGAGCTGGCAGACGTGGGGGTAGCGACAAGCCGGGTTGCTTCACCAGGCGCAGGACGCGAACTTGAAACAAACACCCGTCGGCTTCTGGCGTGGGCCGCCGGGGCCAGCACGAAAGGGGGTTGGGTGTAGTGGCCTGGCGGTGGGGTTAGAGGCGACTGCCTCAAGGTGAAACTCCTGGTGTTTGAGTTGCCAGGGGAAACCGGATATGGCCCGGATCTTCCGGAATTTGGTGTCATAGGTTTTCCAGGTGAGGCCCCTGTGAGAAGAATCCAACGCCCGGACGGTGTTCATGTATTTAAGGACATCACACGCCTCCTGAGGTTGGCGTTCAATCAGGACTGAAGCGAAGATGATAAACGCGTCAGTCCATTGCTCAATGGTGTTGATCTGCCGGGTGGACCTTTCCCCGACCTGCAGCCCGGCTGTGTTAAGGGTTTTGTCCACTGCGACACTCACTGTCTGAGAGGTGGGGCCCACGAGCAAATCGAGGTCAATGTACGGCCCCGCCCATATTTTGGACTTTAGTTTGACGTCTATCAGAGCCCCCAAGGGGACACCGGAGAGAGATTGGGCTCGGGTGGGTGGTTCCATACCTGTTATGGAGGGGTTAAGATCCTGGCTGACGTCTGGCTCCGGATGAGGTAAATGAGAAAGGGATGTTGCGTTGACCAAATTCCTGTCACAGACAGGGTCTGGCTCCGGATGAGGTAAATGAGAAAGGGATGTTGCGTTGACCAAATTCCTGTCACAGACAGGGTCTGACTCCGGATCTGTTTGACTTGCGTCGGCCATTTGGGGCGTTTTGTGCCTGGAACATCTGGGCCAGTTGCTGGACCTGGTCCTGCAGGTCACGCACTTGGGAGGAGAGGTCCGGAGCAGGAGATGTTGCCGGAGCAGGCGATGTTGCCAGAGCAGTAGACGCTGTCGGAGCAGGAGCCGATGCCGTGGCAGGTTTGGCTGCTGCCTTCCTGCCCCTTTTGGGTGGTGGAGCAGCATCGGCCAGGCGGGCTGGGGGTTGGGTTGCGCGTCGTTTCATGGCTGAAAGGGTGGGGGGGGGGAGTTATAAGGGCGGCAGCAATGGTGATAACACAGGTAGGGGGAAGCTAAAATGTATCTGATATACCTGCAGTATATTGAGGTGGACATCATACTGCCCTAAAGGATGGAATGTATACTATCCTAGTGGGTGTAGGTCATAGTGTCCTAATGTATACACATCATACTGTCTTACTGTATTGATATCAAATTGTCTTACTGTATTGATATCAAATTGTCTTAAACAAGTATGGACAACCTACAGTACTATAGACATCATACAGCCCTAAAAGGAAGTGGACATTACACTGTCCTAAATTGGTATGGACATCATACTGTCCTAAAAAGTATGGACATCACACTGTCGCAAATTAGTATGGACATCTCGCTGTCCTAAAAAAGTGTGGACATCATACTGTCCTAAAAAGTCTGGACATCACACTGTCCTAAAAAGTCTGGACATCATACTGTCTTAAAAAGTATGGACATCACACTGTCCTAAATTGGTATGGACATCATACTGTCCTAAAAAGTATGGACATCACACTGTCGCAAATTAGTATGGACATCTCGCTGTCCTAAAAAAGTGTGGACATCATACTGTCCTAAAAATTATGGACATCATACTGTCCTACAAACATATCGACATCGCACTGTCATAAAAAGTCTGGACATTGTACTGTCCTAGAAGATATGGGCATCCCACTTTCTAAAAGGACATCATACTGTGCTAAAAAATATAGACATCGTAGTGTCTTAATGTATGGACATCATCGCATTGTACAGTTAATACATAGACCTGTCCCATTCTGTCACCTCTGTGGGATACGGGAAATATTATCAATGAATATTTATTGCAAATATTGTGATGCATGCATATTGTTATATGTAGCAGTAAGTAGCGGTATGGATGAAACTGTATTGACCACCTAGAAGTTTAATCGCCCTTGGCAGCAATACTGAAAATTTAAAGAAGAACAATTGTAATTTAATTCAAAGTATTAGCAACAGCGATAATTGCTCAAACATCTGAACCGGCACTGTCACGTGTTAAGTGGCTACACAATTGCTGAAGTTACGGAACATACTCTAAAAGGTACTTCCTCCACTTAACTACCACCTCTTTAATTCTTTAATTATATTGCACTCATATTATTGTGTACTGGCATGGGGTCACATAACAGATGAACTAAGCAAGCTCCAGGAATCCCCCCCCCCCCCCCCTCCTTCCCCCTCACACACACACACCCCTCGCAAGACTTTTATCCAGGAAGTTTCAAGCAGTATTTACAAAAAATACGTCAAAAAGGTGTAAATTTGCTATTATTTAAGCAACTGTAAGTCACGATTTTACCATTATGCCAGGGGCTTAAGCGAAGTGTACGCACCTGCTTCAGATAAAATAAATTACTCCTGAACAATATGATTGCACGTGCTTGCACAGCCCAATGTGTACGCACGTGCGTACGTGCGCACGACTGGCGACACCAGTGTACGCCCACTGTCACTGTATGTTTTTTTGTGTAGACGGTTTACTCGATCTTCGATTCCTCGGAATTATGTGTTACCGTGATTTCTTTTTAGGGGAGGCTCAACATTTGTGGGAGAGCTCTTCGGACAAAATAAGGAAGCATTCTACTGGTTTGAGCCATTGATAGGCTACAAAACGACGTACAAACAGAAGGCGAACAAATACAACGGCAACGTTATTGAGCATGCCACCTACGTGCTACAGAACGGACAGGCAGCGTACGTCATCAGCACCAATCCCCGGTGTACAAATACATTTACCTGAGCTATAGCATTTGATGTACATAATGGTATATATGGCCGTACTGTATTGGTTTTGTTTGCCAGCTGATCATGAGTTGGAAGCTATGGTTCCATGCGGAACAGTCATTATATTATTATCGCGCTTGCCAGACCATAAAATATTCTTCTTCTTATTATTATTAATATCTGCCCTTCATCTGCTTAATTTTATTAATAATCCGGTGGTAATAGTAGTAGTAGTAGAAGTAGTAATACTAGTAGTTGTAGCAATAGAAGAAGAACCATTAGTAGTTGTAGCAATAGAAGAAGAACCATTAGTAGCAGTGGTAGCAGTAGTGTACCTAGTAGTTGTACTAGTATAAGTAATAGTTGTACTAGTATAAGTAATAGTTATACTAGTATAAGTAATAGTTATACTAGTATAAGTAATAGTTATACTAGTATAAGTAATAGTTGTACTAGTATAAGTAATAGTTATACTAGTATAAGTAATAGTTATACTAGTATAAGTAATAGTTATACTAGTATAAGTAATAGTTATACTAGTATAAGTAATAGTTGTACTAGTATAAGTAATAGTTGTACTAGTATAAGTAATAGTTGTACTAGTATAAGTAATAGTTATACTAGTATAAGTAATAGTTGTACTAGTATAAGTAATAGTTGTACTAGTATAAGTAATAGTTGTACTAGTATAAGTAATAGTTATACTAGTATAAGTAATAGTTATACTAGTATAAGTAATAGTTGTACTAGTATAAGTAATAGTTTTACTAGTATAAGTAATAGTTATACTAGTATAAGTAATAGTTATACTAGTATAAGTAATAGTTGTACTAGTATAAGTAATAGTTATACTAGTATAAGTAATAGTTGTACTAGTATAAGTAATAGTTTTACTAGTATAAGTAATAGTTATACTAGTATAAGTAATAGTTATACTAGTATAAGTAATAGTTATACTAGTAAAAGAAGTAGTAGTAGTACTAGTGGTAGTAAACGTAGTAGTAGTAGACCTAGTAGTTGTAGTAGTAGAAGTAGTAGTAATAGTAGACGTAGTAGTAGTAGTAATAGTATTGGTGAGTATTTCGTCAGGGAGATGGTGGTGTTGACTGTCAAGGGTGAGGGATGGCAATTTAAAACATAAAATCACTCTCATGACTCGACTTGATTTTTTTGTTGGTTGGTGTATATTGATACGTAATTTGGATTGTACCCCATGCAGGGCTCTGCCGGAAAGCTTCCACCAACCAAAGACCAAAGCCCTGGCGGACGTGCTGCAGTGCAACGTGGCCGCCATGGATCTCAAAGTCTCGGACTCACACGTGGTGAAGCGCGCTCGGAGCGCGCCCAAGGAGAGGCCCTACGGCTTGTGTCGTAAAAACACCGCCAAAGGTGCCGACATATCCCTCGCCCACTGCCAGCCATTGCTGCAACGCGCATGCGCAAGCGCAGGCGTGGTGGCAGCCAAAACGATCCGCTACCCGATGAGTCACGTGGACCGGATTCTGGAGGCGGTGCCGGACTCCAAGGTGATTTACTACACGCGGGACCCCCGAGGGTGCATGAACTCCAGGCGCGCCATTCACCACTACACACTCCCAAACATGGTGCGCAAGGTGAAGGACCTGTGTCTCCGCATGGAAGCCGACTACCGGGCCTATCTCACTGTCCTCGAGCGGTTCCCCGGCCGCGTCACGTGGGTAAAATATGAAGACCTCTCACTGGATGCCGTCGGCGTTGCGACGCGTATCTATCAGTTCATTGAGAAGGCGATGCCGAAGGAACTTCGGTGGTGGATTAGCCAAAATACAAACAGCAAGAAGACAAAGGGAGGTACATATGGGACGAGAAGGAACTCGACGCTGACATCTCAGAAGTGGCAGCAGTCGCTTCCCATGCCTCTGGTGCGGGATATGAGCAGCGTTTGTACCAACATCTTAGAGCTCCTCGGATACCCTCTTCCAGAGCAACTGGGGATTGTGGGTAGCATCGCCTCTCGTTAGTCTACAACTAGATCCTCTCTCTCTGAACTCTATACTTATGGCATACGTCATTCAATTATTTCAAAATGTTTGCTTTTGTTTTGATAACAAAATCGTATCCACTGATGTTGTTCGTTTATTTTAATGCATCCAGCATGTTTTTCATGTCGTCAACGCTATGTTTTATTCAAAAAATTGTGTGACGTCACGCCTTTGTCTTATATGTTCATTATCTTGAATAATGGATCAAAAAACAGACCTAGCCGTGTTGTATTAACGTAAGTGTGCGTTATTCAAATAAAGAACGGTAAAACAGTGCTTTATTTTAATAATGAACGGAAAAACTGTGCATTATCTAGATAAAGAACAGTTGTTAATATTGACTCGTCAAGTGTCACGGTATAATCTGTCGAGCTGAGCTGAGCGGAGCCGAGTTGGCTGGTGTTGACAGAACTTGCCAATGTCATGACAAACAATGGAATGCATAAGTCAACGTTAAGCACCAAAGCGGCGGGGGTTAGATCAGAAATCTCAAAATATAGGGAAATTCCACAGTTATCTATTGCATACATTTCTCATTATATCCGTCATATCGCTTTTCAGGGGGCGATGTTTTCACGAAACTGAGAAGCAATGACTTCCAAAATGTCTACTTTATCCACGCCTTCCCACCCCTACCCTCCTCCCTGGGGTTTCACAATGACGAACCGTTGTTTCCACAATGTGCCTCATGTATTCGTTGGGCAGTGCAGTTGACACGATAGTCAACTCCTGTGTCCAAACGTGAGCCCATGTCATGCCTTGTTATAACAATTTTATAAGTACGTTAAAGAACTCGCTGTCGTGCATTCCCCAAATAAACCACTCGACGCTATCGCGTCTCGTGCTTTATTTTGGCGAATTCACTCCAGCTCGTTCTTTAACTAGTACATAATCAACGGGCCTGGTTTAATTCTGCTTGAACAGCCGGTATGGCAAGCTCCCCGCATGGTGGTGCTACGCAAGCTCCGTTTTTACCGCTGATGTCGGCTGGGGGCAAATTTCAAATCAGCTGTAAGTTGTTGCAACATTATAGTTATCAAGAATAAAACATAAAAATAACGCTGATACATAACATCCACAACGTTATATTTACCTATATATGTATATATAGGTAAATAATATAGTATGCACCTACAGTATTTATTACAGTATTTCTTTGCAGTGCACAATATGTCTCTGTAATGTGTTTTGTTTCTTTTCTTTTTTATTGTGAAAGACTGGCACTCTGAACTAATTGGGCTCTGGAATGGTAAAGTTCGAGGTTAATTTATATGAAAGAAAATGTGTAAATCATGATGTCGCCAAGTTACACAATGATCATATTAGATCACGTGACTCAAGTTCTGAAAAATAGTACAATACGTTATATTCAATACAAAATGTCCAAAGGTCAAGGTCATCATTTAAAACTAATACGGGAACGTTTAGTTCGGTCATTATCGGCCGTGATTTTGCTAAAATTGCAATAATAATATATTTATTTCACATACAGTTCAGTACACTTAAAACATCCTCAACTAAGTAGTAGCAGCAACATTTATTTTCCGCGCATCGAAAAACAACAAATATATACCCAACCCCCATTCCTCTAAAATTATCATCAACGAACAAACATAAACACTTCGTAGATAAAACTTGTCGGTCATTGCAGTAAACTGAGATTTGGCCCTGAAAGATACCATCTTTAATGCTAAATATGTCAATAAATTGTCCATTAAATCTCTTCGCACCATAGTTAGTCTCGTTTTTTAAAGAATTAAAGCCACATGAAATAAGTACACGCGTCGCTAGATTCCTTACAGATCGACCTGTTAAAGAATTAAAGCCACATGAAATAAGTACACGCGTCGCTAGATTCCTTACAGATCGACCTGTTAAAGAATTAAAGCCACATAAAATAAGTACACGCGTCGCTAGATTCCTTACAGATCGACATGTTAAAGAATTAAAGCCACATGAAATAAGTACACGCGTCGCTAGATTCCTTACAGATCGACATGTTAAAGAATTAAAGCCACATGAAATAAGTACACGCGTCGCTAGATTCCTTACAGATCGACCTGTTAAAGAATTAAAGCCACATAAAATAAGTACACGCGTCGCTAGATTCCTTACAGATCGACATGTTAAAGAATTAAAGCCACATGAAATAAGTACACGCGTCGCTAGATTCCTTACAGATCGACATGTTAAAGAATTAAAGCCGCATGAAATAAGTACACGCGTCGCTAGATTCCTTACAGATCGACCTGTTAAAGAATTAAAGCCACATAAAATAAGTACACGCGTCGCTAGATTCCTTACAGATCGACATGTTAAAGAATTAAAGCCACATGAAATAAGTACACGCGTCGCTAGATTCCTTACAGATCGACATGTTAAAAAATTAAAGCCACATGAAATAAGTACACGCGTCGCTAGATTCCTTACAGATCGACCTGTTAAAAAATTAAAGCCACATGAAATAAGTACACGCGTCGCTAGATTCCTTACAGATCGACATGTTAAAGAATTAAAGTCACATGAAATAAGTACACGCGTCGCTAGATTCCTTACAGATCGACCTGTTAAAGAATTAAAGCCACATAAAATAAGTACACGCGTCGCTAGATTCCTTACAGATCGACATGTTAAAGAATTAAAGCCACATGAAATAAGTACACGCGTCGCTAGATTCCTTACAGATCGACCTGTTAAAAAATTAAAGCCACATGAAATAAGTACACGCGTCGCTAGATTCCTTACAGATCGACCTGGTAAAGAATTAAAGCCACATAAAATAGGTACACGCGTCGCTAGATTCCTTACAGATCGACCTGTTAAAAAATTAAAGCCACATGAAATAAGTACACGCGTCGCTAGATTCCTTACAGATCGACCTGTTAAAAAATTAAAGCCACATGAAATAAGTACACGCGTCGCTAGATTCCTTACAGATCGACATGTTAAAGAATTAAAGCCACATGAAATAAGTACACGCGTCGCTAGATTCTTTACAGATCGACCTGTTAAAGAATTAAAGCCACATGAAATAAGTACACGCGTCGCTAGATTCCTTACAGATCGACATGTTAAAGAATTAAAGTCACATGAAATAAGTACACGCGTCGCTAGATTCCTTACAGATCGACCTGTTAAAAAATTAAAGCCACATGAAATAAGTACACGCGTCGCTAGATTCCTTACAGATCGACCTGTTAAAAAATTAAAGCCACATGAAATAAGTACACGCGTCGCTAGATTCCTTACAGATCGACCTGTTAAAGAATTAAAGCCACATGAAATAAGTACACGCGTCGCTAGATTCCTTACAGATCGACATGTTAAAGAATTAAAGTCACATGAAATAAGTACACGCGTCGCTAGATTCTTTACAGATCGACCTGTTAAAGAATTAAAGCCACATGAAATAAGTACACGCGTCGCTAGATTCCTTACAGATCGACATGTTAAAGAATTAAAGCCACATGAAATAAGTACACGCGTCGCTAGATTCCTTACAGATCGACATGTTAAAGAATTAAAGCCACATAAAATAAGTACACGCGTCGCTAGATTCCTTACAGATCGACCTGTTAAAGAATTAAAGCCACATGAAATAAGTACACGCGTCGCTAGATTCCTTACAGATCGACATGTTAAAGAATTTAAGCCACATAAAATAAGTACACGCGTCGCTAGATTCCTTACAGATCGACATGTTTAAGAATTAAAGCCACATGAAATAAGTACACGCGTCGCTAGATTCCTTACAGATCGACATGTTAAAGAATTAAAGCCACATAAAATAAGTACACGCGTCGCTAGATTCCTTACAGATCGACATGTTAAAGAATTAAAGCCACATGAAATAAGTACACGCGTCGCTAGATTCCTTACAGATCGACCTGTTAAAAAATTAAAGCCACATGAAATAAGTACACGCGTCGCTAGATTCCTTACAGATCGACCTGTTAAAGAATTAAAGCCACATGAAATAAGTACACGCGTCGCTAGATTCCTTACAGATCGACCTGTTAAAGAATTAAAGCCACATAAAATAAGTACACGCGTCGCTAGATTCCTTACAGATCGACATGTTAAAGAATTAAAGCCACATGAAATAAGTACACGCGTCGCTAGATTCCTTACAGATCGACCTGTTAAAAAATTAAAGCCACATGAAATAAGTACACGCGTCGCTAGATTCCTTACAGATCGACATGTTAAAGAATTAAAGCCACATGAAATAAGTACACGCGTCGCTAGATTCCTTACAGATCGACATGTTCCTCCAAATAGTTATACGTTTTGGGGCGCGTTCTTGTATGATCTTGAAACATATTTGTGAAGATCAAGTTTATAATAATTATGGGTGTGCATTGTGGTATTGTTTTACAAATTACATATATATATACATGTAAAAGAGAGAGAGAGAAATTAAATGAATCACAAATAAAATTGGACGAAAAATAGATCGTCAATGTGCCCCACAAACTGATACCCTAAGCTAGGGCAGCACTTTACACTTTTAATATAAGTATAAGCATAAATTTTATACCACGCGAGTTTGTGGCATTGTCCTAATTAACCGTCTGACTTTAACTTCGATATTACTTGCTCTAAACTAAGGAGTGGTGAATTGATGGTGCAGGGTACTTATTCGCGAAGATTTTTGCATGTTTTTGCATGTAAATAAAATAAGTACAAGTACAAATATAAAATAAAACCAGGATCTTCCACAAAGTCGAGACGATCAATACACAATCCATTAAATATAAAGTGATTCAAACAGTTGTTTCCCATCGAAACCATGTCCGGATCCAACTTTTGTTACATATTATGGCCGGATTAATGCAACAATGATCTACGTATTCTCATGTACGGCCTGGGGCCTACATAATATCCCTAAAATTGTGCGAAAAACAGCCGGTGAACTACACACAAATCTGTGACGTAGTGCACGTAGCTAACAACTTACGGTAAGCTGTCAAGCAAACAACATCCCTTCTGGCAGATTTTCCAAGCCAAGGTTAAGCAAGTGTTACAGTTGTGCTAAATGTGAATGACGACTTTTCATTTCAGTATTCTATGCAGATTTTTTATAATTCTCTCCAAACATCAGTTTAAATAGCTTTAAGACCGCGCGCAGCCCGGTAATGTGTGAAGGAGACGCCGCGTCATGTGAAGGGCAAAGAGCCACGTGCGGCGTGCCACCGCCACACGCGTCATCAGCAGACGCCACAAGATGGCGGCCACCGCCACGTGACAGGCCCGTCGTATCCATAGCAACCTGTAGAAGACAAGTGCAAAAAAAGTTACCTCAGAACAAGTGCAGCACTACCTTGAGAGTGTGTTTGGCAAGCAGGTAATTGCTTATATATAATATAGGGTAATAATATATATATATAATATATTATATATGTATGGTAATATTCTGCAAGTCATTAAAAGTTCATGTACAGCACGTAAAATTACAAATACCATTATTATCACCGGCTGCTTTTACCACTGGGCCATTATTTTCACGCAGATGTTGAACGTACAATAGGTGACTACGTGTAATTACCTCTGCATTGCTTTGCGTGCTGACCCGATAGCCTCCATGTCGTCCTTGAGAATAAACTGCTTCACACCCAAACAGTAGTCTTCCATATAACGGGGCCAGTCAATGCAGGTCACATCGAAGTTAAACATCTACCACAAGACATTTTCAAATAGGAAACAAATTTATAGATACCTCAATACGTATTCTTTCATAATTGGTTTAACATTTCCACAACGAGAGTAACTTATACTTATTAAGTAACGCCACAAAGTATCTACAAACAAGTTTAATATTTCATACATCAGCGCTTGATGTCTTAAGGGCTAACAACATTTCGTGATTGATATATTGATATATTATTCTTTCCGTTACCTGCTGGTCTTCTGTCGAAAGCTTCTGATAGAGCTCCATAACGTTTTGGTTCGTGAATACCCACTGCTGGCCGGTGAAGTGTTCCATTGTATGCACTGTGCGCCAAATTCGGTTCTGTAGCTTCGTCATCCTGCAGCGAATGACATAGACCAACGAGGTTATGGCTACCTGTGACCACTCGCTGGAAGCCAGCGAATGAAATCAGGTGAGAGCTTGTTGGGAACTGGATCCATGAGCAAGAAATGCTACAGTCCTAATGTGTGGACTGTCTATATGTCCACCAGATGGCTAACCTATTACATGGCTAATCTACCCGACGGCTAACCTACCAGACGGCTAAAAGACAAGAAAAAACCCTATCAGACGTCTAACCGATCAGATGGCTATCCTACAAGACGGCTAACCTACCAGATGGCTATCCTACCAGGCGGCTAACCTACCAGATGCCTAACCTACCAGACGGCTAACCTACCAGACGGCTAACCTACTAGATGGCTATTCTACCAGACGGCTAGCCTACCAGATGCCTAAACTACCAGATGCCTAACCTATCAGACGGCTAACCTACCAGACGGCTAACCTACCAGATGGCTAGTCTACCAGATGCCTGACCTACCAGATGCCTAACCTTCCAGAAATCTAAGCTATCAGATGGCTATCCTACCAGACGGCTAACCTACTAGATGGCTATCCTACCAGACGGCTAACCTTCCAGATGCCTAACCTACCAGAGGGCTAAAATACCAAACGGCTAACCTACCAGATGGCTAGTCTACCAGATGCCTAACCTACCAGATGCCTAACCTTCCAGACATCTAAGCTATCAGATGGCTATCCTACCAGACGCCTAACCTACTAGATGGCTATCCTACCAGACGGCTAACCTACCAGATGCCTAACCTACCAGAGGGCTAACCTACCAAACGGCTAACCTACCAGATGGCTATTCTACCAGACAGCTAGCCTACCAGCTGTCTAACCTACCAGATGCCTAACCTTCCAGACTGCTAACCTACCAGACGGCTCATACAATAAAGGTTAACATATCGGATGGCACACTACAAGATGGACCACCTTACAGAGGGGCAACCTACCAGATGTACTACCGGCCAGATGGTTCACATACCGAATAGCTCATATACCGGATTGCCCCCAAACAGATGGGCCACTTCTCATTTATAACTGGGGCAATCTCATTCAGAGAGCAATCCTCATGGTAATGCCCTGTTCACACGATACAATACGTTGTAAAGTTCATTGAAACAAATCAACTTTTCGACCAACTGTGCAATTGGAGGGCCGGTTTTCCACGCATCTTAAGCTTAGCGCATGCTCTAAAGTTATCAAGTTTACTATTTGGGAATTTTCAACTAATCAGCGTCGAGCATTTTAGCCATTCAGTGTTTGATCACGTTTTTACGGTTTGCATTATTACAGTTATGGGTATATGTGTGGCTTGTATCCATGACGTTATGAATGATGTTCGATTGTTATTCAGGACGCTTCAACCACTTTTGGTCATATCGCGTCAATGGGAGAAGGAAGCGAGAGTGGAGCTATGTTCCCGGGGATAACTCCCTATTCTTTACGAAGAAGGACATGGGATCTTTATCCTGCGACCACACAGACATGGCCACAGCAGGGCTCCAACCACCGATCCGCGCGCCGTTAGGCTCTCAGGTGGCCAGAGCACTCAATGCGAGCGCTCTAGCCCACTGAGCTATCGGGGCGGCCCCTGCATGATGCGCGAATGGTATGTTCACCGTGTGGACTGTTGGCCGACTGATGCTTCGACTGTTGTTACGACTGTTAAAGGAATGATCGTACCGTGTAAACCCGGTATGAAGCAAGCAATATGCCTGTGTAGTTTTCCCAGGAGGCTTCGTCGATATTACATCGAGCACTCGGATGACCATAAGGCCGACAATAGCTCAGTGTAACGCAGGTAATCTACCGGTAACTACTCGGAAGGATAGAAGACAGAATAAACTCTTACATACATTGGTTTTGCGCCTCGCACCAGCAGAAAGAGATCCATCAGCCAAGCGGGAAGATAGTGATCCACCCACATCATCACCATCACGTACGTCCTGTATATAGAAGGAAGATAGTGATCCATCCACATCATCACCGTCACGTACGTCCTGTATATAGAAGGAAGATAGTGATCTATCTACATCATCACCGTCACGTAGTCCTGTATATAGAAGGAAGATAGTGCTCCACCCACATCATCACCGTCACGTACGTCCTGTATATAGAAGGAAGATAGTGATCCATCCACATCATCACCGTCACGTAGTCCTGTATATAGAAGGAAGATAGTGATCCATCCACATCATCACTGTCACGTACGTCCTGTATATAGAAGGAAGATAGTGATCTATCTACATCATCACCGTCACGTAGCCCTGTATATAGAAGGAAGATAGTGATCCATCCACATCATCACCGTCACGTACGTCCTGTATATAGAAGGAAGATAGTGATTCACCCACATCATCACCGTCACGTACGTCCTGTATATAGAAGGAAGATAGTGATCCACCCACATCACCACCGTCACGTACGTCCTGTATATAGAAGGAAGATAGTGATCCATCCACATCATCACCGTCACGTAGTCCTGTATATAGAAGGAAGATAGTGATCCATCCACATCATCACCGTCACGTACGTCCTGTATATAGAAGGAAGATAGTGATCCATCCACATCATCACCGTCACGTAGTCCAGTATATAGAAGGAAGATAGTGATTCACCCACATCATCTCCGTCACGTACGTCCTGTATATAGAAGGAAGATAGTGATCCATCCACATCATCACCGTCACGTACGTCCTGTATATAGAAGGAAGGTAGTGATCCATCACCGTCACGTACGTCCTGTATATAGAAGGAAGATAGTGATCCATCCACATCATCACCGTCACGTACGTCCTGTATATAGAAGGAAGATAGTGATCCATCCACATCATCACCGTCACGTACGTCCTGTATATAGAAGGAAGATAGTGATCCATCCACATCATCACCGTCACGTAGTCCAGTATATAGAAGGAAGATAGTGATCCACCCACATCATCACCGTCACGTACGTCCTGCATATAGAAGGTAGATAGTGATCCACCCACATCATCACCGTCAGGTACGTCCTGTATATAGAAGGAAGATAGTGATCCACCCACATCATCACCGTCACGTACGTCCTGTATATAGAAGGAACATAGTGATCCATCCACTTAATCACCGTCACGTACGTCCTGTATATAAAAGGAAGATAGTGATCCATCCACATCATCACTGTAACGTAGTCCTGTATATAGAAGGAAGATAGTGCTCCACCCACATCATCACCGTCACGTACGTCCTGTATATAGAAGGAAGATAGTGATCCATACACATCATCACCGTCACGTAGTCCTGTATATAGAAGGAAGATAGTGATCCATCCACATCATCACCGTCACGTAGTCCAGTATATAGAAGGAAGATAGTGATCCACCCACATCATCACCGTCACGTACGTCCTGTATATAGAAGGAAGGTAGTGATCCATCACCGTCACGTACGTCCTGTATATAGAAGGAAGATAGTGATCCATCCACATCATCACCGTCACGTACGTCCTGTATATAGAAGGAAGGTAGTGATCCATCACCGTCACGTAGGTCCTGTATATAGAAGGAAGATAGTGATCCATCCACATCATCACCGTCACGTACTTCCTGTATATAGAAGAAAGATAGTGATCCATCCACATTATCACCGTCACGTACGTCCTGTATATAGAAGGAGGATAGTGATCCATCCACATCATCACCGTCACGTAGGTCCTGTATATAGAAGGAAGATAGTGATCCATCCACATCATCACCCTCACGTAGTCCAGTATATAGAAGGAAGATAGTGATCCGACCGCATCATCACCGTCACGTACGTCCTGTATATAGAAGGAAGATAGTGATCCACCCACATCACCACCGTCACGTACGTCCTGTATATAGAAGGAAGATAGTGATCCATCCACATTATCACCGTCACGTACGTCCTGTATATAGAAGGAAGATAGTGATCCATCCACATTATCACCGTCACGTACGTCCTGTATATAGAAGGAAGATAGTGATCCATCCACACCATCACTGTCACGTAGTCCTGTATATAGAAGGAACATAGTGATCCATCCACTTCATCACCGTCACGTACGTCCTGTATATAGGAGGAAGATAGTGATCTATCTACATCATCACCGTCACGTAGTCCTGTATATAGAAGGAAGATAGTGATCCGTCCACATCATCACCGTCACGTACTTCCTGTATATAGAAGGAAGATAGTGATCCATCCACATCATCGCCGTCACGTACGTCCTGTATATAGAAGGAAGATAGTGATCCATCCACATCATCACCGTCACGTACGTCCTGTATATAGAAGGAAGATAGTGATCCATCCACATCACCACCGTCACGTACGTCCTGTATATAGAAGGAAGATAGTGATCCACCCACATCACCACCGTCACGTACCTCCTGTATATAGAAGGAAGATAGTGATCCGTTCCCATCATCACCGTCACGTACGTCCTGTATATAGAAGGAAGATAGTGATCCATCCACATCATCACCGTCACGTACGTCCTGTATATAGAAGGAAGATAGTGATCCACACACATCACCACCGTCACGTACGTCCTGTATATAGAAGGAAGATAGTGATCCACCCACATCACCACCGTCACGTACGTCCTGTATATAGAAGGAAGATAGTGATCCATCCACATCATCACCGTCACGTACGTCCTGTATATAGAAGGAAGATAGTGATCCATTAACATCATCACCGTCACGTACGTCCTGTATATAGAAGGAAGATAGTGATCCATCCACATCATCACCGTCACGTACGTCCTGTATATACAAGGAAGATAGTGATCCACCCACATCACCACCGTCACGTACGTCCTGTATATAGAAGGAAGGTAGTGATCCATCCACATCGTCACCGTCACGTACGTCCTGTATATAGAAGGAGGATAGTGATCCATCCACATCATCACCGTCACGTAGGTCCTGTATATAGAAGGAAGATAGTGATCCATCCACATCATCACCCTCACGTAGTCCAGTATATAGAAGGAAGATAGTGATCCACCCACATCATCACCGTCACGTACGTCCTGTATAAAGAAGGAAGATAGTGATCCACCCACATCACCACCGTCACGTACGTCCTGTATATAGAAGGAAGATAGTGATCCATCCACATTATCACCGTCACGTACGTCCTGTATATAGAAGGAAGATAGTGATCCATCCACATTATCACCGTCACGTACGTCCTGTATATAGAAGGAAGATAGTGATCCATCCACACCATCACTGTCACGTAGTCCTGTATATAGAAGGAACATAGTGATCCATCCACTTCATCACCGTCACGTACGTCCTGTATATAGAAGGAAGATAGTGATCTATCTACATCATCACCGTCACGTAGTCCTGTATATAGAAGGAAGACAGTGATCCATCCACATCATCACCGTCACGTACGTCCTGTATATACAAGGAAGATAGTGATCCATCCACATCATCGCCGTCACGTACGTCCTGTATATAGAAGGAAGATAGTGATCCATCCACATCATCACCGTCACGTACGTCCTGTATATAGAAGGAAGATAGTAATCCACCCACATCACCACCGTCACGTACGTCCTGTATATAGAAGGAAGATAGTGATCCACCCACATCACCACCGTCACGTACGTCCTGTATATAGAAGGAAGATAGTGATCCGTTCCCATCATCACCGTCACGTACGTCCTGTATATAGAAGGAAGATAGTGATCCATCCACATCATCACCGTCACGTACGTCCTGTATATACAAGGAAGATAGTGATCCACCCACATCACCACCGTCACGTACGTCCTGTATATAGAAGGAAGATAGTGATCCACCCACATCACCACCGTCACGTACGTCCTGTATATAGAAGGAAGATAGTGATCCATCCACATCATCACCGTCACGTACGTCCTGTATATAGAAGGAAGATAGTGATCCATTAACATCATCACCGTCACGTACGTCCTGTATATAGAAGGAAGATAGTGATCCATCCACATCATCACCGTCACGTACGTCCTGTATATACAAGGAAGATAGTGATCCACCCACATCACCACCGTCACGTACGTCCTGTAAATAGAAGGAAGATAGTGATCCATCCACATCGTCACCGTCACGTACGTCCTGTATATAGAAGGAAGATAGTGATCCATTAACATCATCACCGTCACGTACGTCCTGTATATAGAAGGAAGATAGTGATCCATCCACATCATCACCGTCACGTACGTCCTGTATATACAAGGAAGATAGTGATCCACCCACATCACCACCGTCACGTACGTCCTGTATATAGAAGGAAGATAGTGATCCATCCACATCGTCACCGTCACGTACGTCCTGTATATAGAAGGAAGATAGTGATCCATCCACTTCATCACCGTCACGTACTTCCTGTATATAGAAGGAAGATAGTGATCCATTTACTTCATGACGGTCACGTACGTCCTGTATATAGAAGAAAAGTAGTGATTCACCTATATTTAAATGAACACGATGTACGTCATTGCATAACTAATGCACATTTTTTAGTTTGCAATAAAAAGTGCATGTTTCGCAAGGATTATCTTTTCTTGCCAAGATAATGAATCTCATGTGGGACTGTGTTTCCGTATGTACTCCGTCATCGAAATTTTGATCTTGCTGCCATAATTACCCTTTGACAACGTACATATTTATTACATCATGTTCATGTGCATATAACTATCAGATAAACTATCAGGTAAAAAAAAAATATGCAAAATTGATTAACATTTTATACAAGTTCTTGAAAGGGACGACCCATATATATTTACCTATCGCCTTGCATTGTTCGCCACTCGGAAGATGATCAATGTAGCGCGAGGCAGCCATTCCAACACGAGGGACATGTGTATTTGTTTTCATTTACCGTTTTTGTCGGCGCTATGACAGCGAAACAAGTAGAGTTGTACCTGTTCATGGTCATCCAGGGATCCGGCACCCTGATTGGTGACGCCACTGGTGTCTTCATCGCACTCTTGAAGATATCTCGCTCTGAAACCAGGGTATATAGACGGTATAAGCAGTTATGTAGCAAACCCTTGCAGTAAGCTTCGGAGACGAGATGGTCGCACACAAGGGTTTGCTACATAACTGCTTATACCGTCTATAGAACGAGCGTTCAATTGGGTTATTCGTCCTGGTCACACATTGAGGAATGTTGATGACGGAGCAACATGGAGCAATTAATAGCATGAGAGGCACGCATGACCGCAAATCTGTAGGACATTGCTGGTATGGTCGTAAACGTAACTATTATTCTCCTTTTCGGTCGTTCTTCAATGTCAAAGCGAACTATTGTTTCAGCATAGCTCACGTATTATTCGCGCAAAACGTTTACTAAAATAATACATTTCGTGGGTTTACATGGAAGATATACCTCCTTTTCGCGGCGGTTACTCTTGAATCACACCAGCGCGATTGTTCGTTAGGCTTTTATTGCCGTAACAACGGTTGATATGCGAAGTTGACTCACCTATTTGTCCCCATGTTAACCGGTTCAGTTGGCCTGTTGTACAGTTGTAAACCGGAACGTTGCTGGGTCTGACAACACATAGATCCGTTGCATGAACCCCGTCTCGTAAAACCCACAAAACCCGACAGTTTTCATGTTCATTAATTTAGTATGTAAATGCCTCATGTATATAATGTTGATAACAACTTGTATAAGCAATTAGCATCCTTCTACTGACATTCACGCTGAGGCACAGATGTCCTTTTTTAATATAAATTCGATAAGATCAATAGTTTTTAATTGATTTAATTTCATTCCCGTAAAATATTATTGTCTAATTTCTCTATTAATAAGTGCATAAAATAGGAACTGGACCTGTCCACAGCTAGATTCCAAGCCGCAGCAATGATTAGATTGGTAGCAATGTCCACTGGAATAATATCTGCCGTCCCCTCCCTATTTCCGATCATGGTGCGCAGGATTCCTTTTCCAATCTACAAATGGGTCATCAGAATATGTCTCTCAAAGGCTGAAACACAGCACCTCGTATGGCCTCTACACGATGACACGATTATTGTCAAACAAAAAATTAGAGTAATTTGATAACTAAGTATCGTGAAGGAATTTTAGACGAAGTATCCAAGCGCAACATATTCGTGAAAGAAAAGTTATAATGCAGTTAAAGACAACAGAACCAGACATCTGGATATAAATAATTGGCGTTACTAAGTGAAAACAGATTCCTTTATAATATAGCTTAGCCTTTCGCTATGCGCTTCCTGATATAAATGCTCATACTTGATTAAGTATTGATGGTATGGTGTTAGGATAAGTGTTTAGAAATAACTTAGTGAAATAACTTAATGACGTAATATAGGAGAAAACCGCGATCTCCCACACCATATGCACCAGCTTGGCCAGGACAAGCGGCTTAACAACATGCTCTGATATTTGTTGCATACATAAAGTGTGCCCCTATACACTGAAGACTTAACTACATAGTTGTCATTCAAAAACTGTTGAGAATATCTCATGGAAAATACTGCCGTATGAGTAACTTTAAACTAAGCAATGCGGCGCCACGTTGCGCGTGGAACGGTTGATTGGTTGTATATGCAGGACGGTTAAACCGCATTTGGTCACATCGCGTCAACGGTAGAAGAAAGGGAGAGTGGAGGAATGTCCCCGGGGGTAACCCCCTACTCTTTGCGAAGACAGACATGGAATTTTTATCCTGCGAACACGCAGACATGGCCACAGCGGGGCGCGAACCACCGATCCACGTGCCGTTAGGCTCTCAGGTGACCAGAGCGCTGAATGCCGACGCTCTAACTCACTGGGCTATCGGGCCGGCTCCGCGAGTGGGACGGCGATGAGGGTCAGGGATCACGAGACACATAATAATGCCGCCATATAGGTGGCCATCATAATGCCGCCTTATAGGTGGCCATCATAATGCCGCCATACAGGTGGCCATCATAATGCCGCCATATAGGTGGCCATCATAATGCCGCCATATAGGTGGCCATCATAATGCCGCCATATAGGTGGCCATCATAATGCCGCCATATAGGTGGCCATCATAATGCCGCCATATAGGTGGCCATCATAATGCCGCCATATAGGTGGCCATCATAATGCCACCATATAGGTGGCCATCATAATGCCACCATATAGGTGGCCATCATAATGCCGCCATATAGGTGGCCATCATAATGCCGCCATATAGGTGGCCATCATAATGCCGCCATATAGGTGGCCATCATAATGCCACCATATAGGTGGCCATCATAATGCCACCATATAGGTGGCCATCATAATGCCGCCATATAGGTGGCCATCATAATGCCGCCATATAGGTGGCCATCATAATGCTACCATATAGGTGTCGCGTTACGCAGACGAATCTCTAGCAGACCACTTACTGCGGCGATCAGTCCTGGCGCTCCACTGAAATTGTCGACCCATCCCTGGAAAATAAAAAGTAACACAATACATTACGACATAGCAGAGACCATCGCTAATCCACTAAGCTAATATTCTGTATCAGAACTACACTTCACACTGATAAATTGTCTAGGCGGGGACTCACATTTATCCATTGTGGATATAAGTGATGGTATTAGTTATATTAAATACGTAAGTTTTCCATTCTTTGGGGCTAGCGATATCTATATATTGTTTTAATTTACTGAGTTAAAAACCAAGCATTCTCATATGGATTTACCATAATGTGGGATGCAGTGTCTTGGATTTCTAAAACGAGACACTGTTGCGATAAATGGAATTTAAAGGAATGCGACCCCACGATCGAATGACATGTCCCTTTATGAACGAAAATAAAAAAGGAAGATTGTATAGTTGCAAAAAAAAAGTTTGGCATCTCCTTCTTCTAATGTATCATTTTACATTTTTGTCATTCAATTTTGAATATCCGTTTCAAACAAATTCTGAACAACTTTCAAGTGTAGTATCGACATCATTTGTATGCAACCACAAGGCAATTCTTGTGCTATAGACAGAAGTATTGACAACTATTTGTATATGTAACCACAAGGCAATTCTTGCCCTATAGACCGAAGTATTGACAACCATTTGTATATGTAACCACAAGGCAATTCTTGCGCTATAGACAAAAGTATTGACAATCATTTGCATATGTAACCACACGGCAATTCTTGGGCTATAGACAAAAGTATTGACAATCATTTGTATAAGTAACCACAAGGCAATTCTTGCCCTATATACCGAAGTATTGACATTCATTTGTATATGTAACCACGAGGCAATTCTTGCGCTATAGATACAAGTATTGACATTCATTTGTATATGTAACCACAAGGCAATTCTTGCGCTATAGACAGAAGTATTGACAATCATTTGTATATGTAACCACAAGGCTGTCTCTGTGCTCACCGGGAAGGGTTCCGACCACGAGGCGCCGACGATGGACGGCCTGACGATAGCGCAGGGCGTGAGTCCCCTCTCTTTGACCAGCAGGTGCTCGGCCATGGCCTTGGTGAAGGTGTACGTGTTGGGGCGTGGCTTGATAATGAACGGTGCCAGAGCGTTCATCATGTCATCCTCCATCCACCTGGAAACAGCAAAATACAAATCTACCAAATCCTCCTCTATCCACCTGGAAACAGCAAAATTACAAATCCACCTTATCCTCCTCTATCCTCTGGAAAGGAACAGCACGACATGCCAAAATAACAAAGCATTGATTTACTATGTACTTGTATATCCACCTGGAAATAACAAAGCACTATCTACCTGTGTCTTTGTATATCAACCCGGAAATCACAAAGCACGATTTACTATGTCCTTGTATATCCACATGGAAATAACAAAGCACTATCTACCTATGCCTTTGTATATCAACCCGGAAATCACAAAGCACGATTTACTATGTCCTTGTATATCCACATGGAAATAACAAAGCACTATCTACCTATGCCTTTGTATCAACCCCGAAATACCAAAGCTCTATCTACCCATGCCTTTGTATATCAACCCGGAAATACCAAAGCACTATCTACCTATGTCTTTGTATATCAACCTGGAAATCACAAAGCACGATTTACTATGTCCTTGTATATCCACATGGAAATAACGAAGCACTATCTACCTATGCCTCTGTATATCAACCTGGAAATAACAAAATAATATCTACCTATGTCTTTGTATATCCACCTGGAAAAACCTGTAAGGCTATATCATGCCATCCATGTTTTGCTGAGTTAAATGTTGCAAAATTCGGTTTAGGTTAAGGAGTACCTACTACCACCGTGAGTATCCCAACACGTGAGTATTTCAATAATATATTTACAAAAAGTACAAAATGTCGCATGAAACCCTGACAGGTTATATATTTTGTACATTGTACATTGCACATTCAAACAGTCAGGTAAGGTGTCCAATACCTTTCTCCAAAACATTTACAAAATCAGAATGAGCAGCTTTAACTATACACTTATAAACCAGATTCAGATTCAGATTCAATATCATTTATTCAGTCAAAGCAAACTGGTACATAGATGAGGGTACAATAGTAATATCGGAAGAAAATACTACTTTGACGCAGGAGACTCTGGTGAAAGGTAAGAGAACCGCTAGCATCAGAGCCACATATATTAGTGGTAAACAGAATATTATATGATGGTAAGTAATGGAAACAGAACGGAACAAAACAGACACAGAACTAAACGTTTGATGAGGCACCTTACAGTTAAGGGATTGGCGGATGAGACGTCACACAGCGAGTGTGGTCGGCAGGTGTAACAGTTACCCACTCTGCTGCCTCGATTAGCTTTTCCGGAGCGACACGTGGTGGGTAGACCATCTCCACAATGACTTCTTTATCACAGTTCGCGTAAGCAGTCGAGAGGTGAACCATTGCCTACAACATGGAAGTTACAATGTTTCGTTTGCGCATTTAATTCGTGGTTGGACGTTTAATGCAAACACTATATAGGATATTGACGCTTCGGTTCCTGAAAGAATAAATGATTTCGGAAATTGTGGTTTAGTTTGTGCGACGCAGACGCCGTTTACTTATTGCCTGTAACGGTTGCAAAACAATGGAAGATGATCTCAAAGCATGTATCAGGTTAAATCTCTTATTTACTGTCGTAGGCCTAGAGCCATCATAACTAATTAGCAAGAAAATCGTAATGGGGTTCACGCTAAAGAACGAAGAAAATTTTACTGCGTGTCTGGCCCAATAGCAAACGGTTTGTTTACTATTGAAGCTTCTCAACATCATAGCCTCTGTTGAGCGGCTCATATACCCTATAACGGCAAATGTATCAACTTACCTCCAACTTTTTCATTTGTTGAGCAAATTCTAATAATTTCCTAACGCCTAGTACATTCATTTTTATAGCCAGTCTGAAAATAGACATGCAATAAATATACCAAGATGACAGTAACACTGTAAATACTTTTTGTTGAATACAATCTGATTAGACATGTCATATTTCATTATTTCAATAACAAAACGTGCAGTTTACAGAACGAAACTGACGATTTTGCTGAGCATGTGCTCTATGGCGAGCTTGCCGCCGTCAAAAGGGCCGGACGGCTTAGGTTTAAAGTGTTGGTGCCATTATGTTTTAAAGTTCAAACTTAACTTTGTTTATGGAAGATTAACAAATAAGAATGTGTTTCAATAGAAAATCTTTACTCCACGAAATCACTATAAACCCGTCGTCAAAGTTGCAAATCTGACGCCCGGCGGGTTTATTTCTGGGAGCATTGCATCTGAGCGCTACCTGCAAATTCCTCAATGATGTCACCAGATTGACTGGTGAGCGAAAATGAAATAGAAAAAGTATTCCCTTGGATTATTATTTAGGGCGTTATAACTGTAAGCCAGTAAACACAGAAGAACAATACGAGCGAAAGTTATTTTGGCGTGGCACCCAGTGTCTAAGGATGTTTGCACACGTGAGTGACATGTATGAAGGCTTTCGGCCTCGTTTCGAGTTCTAGTGAGAATCTAGCATGACAAAAGAGGCGATTGGCACGTCTCGTGATTGTGAGGGGATGGCCCACCACGATCTGCTCTGGTTGATTGCAACTTGATTCGAAACGTCAATCCAGACATCCAGTGAGTATTATAACCAAGACCTAACAACAGGTCATCGAGGCGATGACTGCGGTAAGTTCTGTCGGTCACAGATAGGCTTGCTGTAAGTTCCGTCGGTCACAGATAGGCTTGTTCAGTCATAAGTGCAAATTTTGCGCAGCTAATCGTATTACTTAAACCACAAGAAAGGTTGCAAATCCATCCATCGTCTACCGCTGATGGACGTATGCCTACCGTACATAAAAGAAGGGCATATCCCCAAAATGTAGCCAAAACGCGTTTTACATACTTATTTTTTCACCAGCAGTGACCACAGAAGGAAATTAACTCACTTGAGAGGTTCGTCAAACCTGACGGTGGCTGCCGAGTGGAAGACGACGGAGACCTCGGAGGCCAGACGCTGTCTATCCGGCTCTTTAATCCCGAGTCCGGGATCCAGAATGTCCCCTAGCACCGGGATCACCTTCTCGGTGAATCTAGGTTGCTCCTGATGCAGCAACTCAAACAGCTTGGAGGATAAATGTAAAAGCAGAAGCGATGCAGTGGCGTAGCCAGCCTCAAACTATACCAGCCGCGAGAGGAGGAGGACATTTGACGTCGAAAAGTCCCTCTGAGGAATGGGACGCACTGCGTAGGCGTCTTCTGTGTCAATGGTAGGATAAGCCACTGGGATGTCATGGGTTTCATCTTACGTTACGGGGTAGTTAACCTTATGTCGGACAAATTTAAGTGAGCTCCAACCGTGCAGGGCAACATAACCATGAGCGGCATGGCGATGACATATATGGCTTTTGGTATTTTCTGAACACATGTTGAGGACATTTACTGTAAGAGTGACCATTCCTACTGGCCTCGGCGAAGAGGATAACGTAAGAACTAACTGGGTAGAATGACTTGAGATCGGGAGGTTGTGAGTTTGACTCCAACCCTGGACCAAAGCGCCCACCACCCCCCTATCCACCATCGTTACCCTATTGTTAATAACATCGACAACTACATAGAAACATTTTATTTAAATTAATATTCTAATTAAAATAGCGCTCAAATATCTCAATAGTTATTCCTTCGAAGCATCCCGAGCAATTAAAATGCACAATCATGCTCGGTTCTTATAATGAAACGGGAAACATGCGATATCTTGCTCGTGACAGCCTCAGAATTACCTTAGTATTGAGCATGTCATGTAGCCTGGTGTGGATGTCTTTGCCCCGTTTAGGCCGGATGAGGATGTACACGTGAGTGATGGCGGGACAGGACCGCAGCAGTTTCTCCAGCAACACTTTCCCCATGAAGCCGGTGGCTCCGGTCATGAAGATACTGCGACCGGCGTAGAACTCGGCGATACCAGACTCTGTCCCGCTCATTGTGGTCATGTCTGCCAGGGTGATAGGTGCACTTTTCATACGCTAGTAAGTTACTAGCTTAGTGAAGTAAAGGGTTACGGTACGAGAGATCTCTTCCAAACCTGAGATTACAAAAATATGCTGCGTTGAGAAATGTGAGGTCACAGGCGGAACCGCTTAATTTCCCCTTCAATGCTGAGATATATAAGGACGCGATCATTGACATTTTATCCACGCAACAGTCGTATTCTTAGGGGTACGGGTTACAGGTTTTGGGTTGTCTTATTTTATGGATTATTTAATTATTTCATTTAACTAGACTCTCCACATCGCACGAACACACGACACTTCATTACTCGGCGAGGGAAGCCGCACCATGAGTAGCGAGTTTCAAATTCAGTTGCCGTCCCTCAATGGTCAAGTACATTTTAAAAATTGCCAGAAAACTAGAACAGCTTTTTCTAATTATAACAAACTCAACCTCACGTTTATCCTTTTGCATCATTCTTATGTTAAAGTTTGACGATGATATCTGCACGCATAGGACAGTTATCGTTTTTCGGATAAATACAGTTTTTATTCCATAAATAAGAAACAAATACAAATTTGTAGTTTGTCATTCACCGCTGTGTCAATCTGATAAAAAAAACAGTTATGTCGTTTGCCCACACTATAAGAAAAGTAGTTTTTAACCTTCGATGATGTACGCTAGCAGTTGATAGCACAATGTTATGTAACACACGCATATTACGGCTGCTAAACACGCGTCATGTTAGAATATAGAATATTTATAATGTTTCCATTTTCCAAAATTGCTTGTCACTGAGATGACAATTACGGCCTTGCAATATATATTCCATTAATAAGCTTTGCAAGAAGTCATGACGTTACTTACCGTTGCTGCAAGACAAGTCTTATGCGCGCTTATCCAACTCAAAACAGATTATGTATATTATCTCCTATCACATTAATAGTTCTCGCACGACGTCGCTTGTGGTCTTTAATATGCACTAACATTCTCAACACTATAATGACTCGGACCATTCCATTTTCAAAGTGTTTCCTGGTTGTTCGCCAAAGTTGATCTGCCAATGTCCTCCCCCTCGGATGTCCTACTGCACACATTTACATCATTCACATAATCACAACACACTAAGACCGGACACTATTCACATCGTTCATGCCTATCTGGGATTGCTTAGTTATTTTGACAACGGTATTTCCATATATTATGAACAGCAATAGGTTGTGGAGAGTCTGGCCTCGCTCCCTTTTACAGATGTATATGGTAATCGGATTAATGATCTGCTGTTGTCATGTCACCGCGCTGCCTTGGACAGCTGGTCAATTTACATCTCCATGGTTCGTCTATTTACATTCGCTTTTGTCCTATCTCTCTGCCAACGATGAGAGGTGATCACGTGATCCAGTATAAAGGTCACATCGTAACCCAAGGTTGCATCCAGGATTTTGAAAAGTCCGGGCAGGGGGGTGGCGGGGGAGTGGGTAAGGTAGAATGGCGCCTACCTAATATAATAGACCTACGACGGCAGTATGGGGCAGGCTGGATGGCAGTGTGGGACAGGCTGGATGGCAGTGTGGGACAGGCTGGATGGCAGTGTGGGGCAGGCTGGATAACAGTGTGGGGCAGGCTGGATGACAGTGTATGACAGGCTGGATGGCAGTGTGGGACAGGCTGGATGGCAGTGTGGGACAGGCTGGATGGCAGTATGGGGCAGGCTAGATGGCAGTATGGGGCAGGCTGGATGGCAGTGTGGGACAGGCTGGATGGCAGTGTGGGGCAGGCTGGATGGCAGTGTGGGGCAGGCTGGATGGCAGTGTGGGGCAGGCTGGATGGCAGTGTGGGGCAGGCTGGATGGCAGTGTGGGGGGGATGGATGGCAGTTTGGGACAGGCTGGATGGTAGTGTGGGACAGGATGGATGGCAGTTTGGGGGGGATGGATGGCAGTTTGGGACAGGCTGGATGGTAGTGTGGGACAGGATGGATGGCAGTGTGGGACAGGCTGGATGGCAGTATGGGACAGGCTGGATGGCAGTGTGGGGCAGGCTGGATGGCAGTGTGGGACAGGCCGGATGGCAGTGAGGGACAGGCTGGATGGCAGTGTGGGGCAGGCTGGATGGCAGTGTGGGACAGGCTGGATGGCAGTGTGGGACGGAATGGATGGCAGTGTGGGACAGGCTGGATGGTAGTGTGGGACAGGATGGATGGCAGTGTGGGACAGGCTGGATGGCAGTGTGGGACAGGCTGGATGGCAGTGTGGGGCAGGCTGGATGGCAGTGTGGGACAGGCCGGATGGCAGTGAGGGACAGGCTGGATGGCAGTGTGGGGCAGGCTGGATGGCAGTGTGGGACAGGCTGGATGGCAGTGTGGGACGGAATGGATGGCAGTGTGGGACAGGCTGGATGGCAGTGACGGAAAAGGATGGATGGCAGTGTGGGGCAGGCTGGATGGCAGTGTGGGACAGGCTGGATGGCAGTGTGGGGGGGATGGATGGCAGTGTGGGACAGGATGGATGGCAGTGTAGGACAGGCTGGATGGCAGCGTGGGACAGGCTGGATGGTAGTGTGGGACAGGATGGATGGCAGTGTGGGTCAGGCTGAATGCCAGTATGGGGCAGGCTGGATGGCAGTGTAGGACAGGCTGGAAGGCAGTGTGGGACAGGCTGGACGGCAGTGTGGGGGGGAAGGATGGCAGTGTGGGACAGGATGGATGGCAGTGTGGGACAGGCTGGATGGCAGTGTGGGACAGGCTGGATGGCAGTGTGGGGCAGGATGGATGGCCGTGTGGGGCACGATGGATGGTAGTGTGGGACAGGCTTGACGGCAGTGTGGGACAGGTTGGATGGCAGTGTGGGACTGGCTGGATGGCAGTGTGGGACTGGCTGAATGGCAGTGTGGGACAGGCTTGATGGCAGTGTGGGACAGGCTGAATGCCAGTATGGGGCAGGCTGGATGGCAGTGTGGGACAGGCTGGAAGGCAGTGTGGGACAGGCTGGATGGCACTGTGGGGGGGATGGATGGCAGTGTGGGACAGGCTGGAAGGCAGTGTGGGACAGGCTGGATGGCAGTGTGGGGGGGATGGATGGCAGTGTGGGACAGGATGGATGGCAGTGTGGGACAGGATGGATGGCAGTGTGGGACAGGCTGGATGGCAGTGTGGGGCAGGCTGGATGGCAGTGTGGGGGGGATGGATGGCAGTGTGGGACAGGCTGGATGGCAGTGTGGGACAGGCTGGATGGCAGTGTGGGACAGGATGGATGGGAGTGTGGGACAGGCTGAATGCCAGTGTGGGGCAGGCTGGATGGCAGTGTGGGACAGGCTGGATGGCAGTGTGGGACAGGCTGGATGGCAGTGTGGGGGGGATGGATGGCAGTGTGGGACAGGATGGATGGCAGTGTGGGACAGGATGGATGGCAGTGTGGGACAGGATGGATGGCAGTGTGGGACAGGCTGAATGCCAGTATGGGGCAGGCTGGATGGCAGTGTGGGGCAGGCTGGATGGCAGTGTGGGGCAGGCTGGATGGTAGTGTGGGACAGGCTGGATGGTAGTGTGGGGTAGGATGGATGGCAGTGTGAGGCAGGCTGGATGGTAGTGTGAGGCAGGCTGGATGGCAGTGTGGCACAGGCTGGATGGCAGTGTGGGACAGGATGGATGGCAGTGTGGGACAGGCTGGATGGCAGTGTGGGGGAGGATGGATGGCAGTGTGAGGCAGGCTGGATGGCAGTGTGGGACAGGCTGGAGGGCAATGTGGGGGAGGATGGATGGCAGTGTGAGGCAGGCTGGATGGAAGTGTGGGACAGGCTGGATGGCAGTGTGGGACAGGATGGATGGCAGTGTGGGACAGGATGGAGGGCAGTGTGGGACAGGATGGATGGCAGTGTGGGGCAGGCTGGATGGTAGTGTGGGGGAGGATGGATGGCAGTGTGAAGCAGGCTGGATGGCAGTGTGGGACAGGCTGGAGGGCAGTGTGGGGGAGGATGGATGGCAGTGTGAGGCAGGCTGGATGGCAGTGTGAGGCAGGCTGGCTGGCAGTGTGGCACAGGCTGGATGGCAGTGTGGGACAAGATGGATGGCAGTGTGGGGCAGGCTGGATGGTAGTGTGGGGGAGGATGGATGGCAGTGTGAGGCAGGCTGGATGGCAGTGTGGGACAGGCTGGATGGTAGTGTGGGGGAGGATGGATGGCAGTGTGAGGCAGGCTGGATGGCAGTGTGGGGCAGGCTGGATGGTAGTGTGGGGGAGGATGGATGGCAGTGTGAGGCAGGCTGGATGGCAGTGTGGGACAGGCTGGATGGTAGTGTGGGGGAGGATGGATGGCAGTGTGAGGCAGGCTGGATGGCAGTGTGGGGCAGGCTGGATGGTAGTGTGGGGGAGGATGGATGGCAGTGTGGGGCAGGCTGGATGGCAGTGTGGGGGAGGATGGATGGCAGTGTGGGACAGGCTGGATGTTAGTGTGGGGGAGGATGGATGGCAGTGCGAGGCAGGCTGGATGGCAGTGTGAGGCAGGCTGGATGGCAGTGTGGCACAGGCTGGATGGCAGTGTGGGACAGGATGGATGACAGTTTGGGACAGGATGGATGGCAGTGTGGGACAGGCTGGAGGGCAGTGTGGGGGAGGATGGATGGCAGTGTGAGGCAGGCTGGCTGGCAGTGTGGCACAGGCTGGATGGCAGTGTGGGACAGGATGGATGGCAGTGTGGGGCAGGCTGGATGGTAGTGTGGGGGAGGATGGAGGGCAGTGTGGGACGGGCTGGATGGTAGTGTGGGACAGGCTGGATGGCAGTGTGGGACAGGCTGGATGGCAGTGTGGGGCAGGATGGATGGTAGTGTGGGACGGGCTGGATGGTAGTGTGGGACAGGCTGGATAGCAGTGTGGGACAGGATGGATGGCAGTGTGGGGGAGGATGGATGGCAGTGTGGGACGGGCTGGATGGTAGTGTGGGACAGGCCGGATGGCAGTGTGGGACAGGATGGATGGCAATGTGGCACAGGCTAGATGGCCGTTTGGGGCAGGCTGGATGGCAGTGTGGGGCAGGCTGGATGGCAGTCTAGGGCAGGCTGGAGGGCAGTGTGGGGCAGGCTGGATGGTAGTGTGGGGCAGGCTGGAGGGCAGTGTGGGGCAGGATGGATGGCAGTGTGGCACAGGCTAGATGGCCGTTTGGGGCAGGCTGGATGGCAGTGTGGGGCAGGCTGGATGGCAGTGTGGGACAGGCTGGATGGCAGTGTGGGGCAGGCTGGATGGCAGTGTTGGGCAGGCCGGATGGCAGTGTGGGGCAGGCTGGAGGGCCGTTTGGGGCAGGCTGGATGGCAGTGTGGGGCAGGCTAGATGGCAGTGTGGGACAGGCTGGATGGCAGTGTGGGGCAGGCTGGATGGCAGTGTTGGGCAGGCTGGATGGCAGTGTGGGGCAGGCTGGAGGGCAGTGTGGGGCAGGATGGATGGTAGTGTGGGGCAGGCTGGAGGGCAGTGTGGGGCAGGATGGATGGCAGTGTGGCACAGGCTAGATGGCCGTTTGGGGCAGGCTGGATGGCAGTGTGGGGCAGGCTGGATGGCAGTGTGGGACAGGCTGGATGGCAGTGTGGGGCAGGCTGGATGGCAGTGTTGGGCAGGCTGGACGGCAGTGTGGGGCAGGCTGGAGGGCCGTTTGGGGTAGGCTGGATGGCAGTGTGGGGCAGGCTAGATGGCAGTGTGGGACAGGCTGGATGGCAGTGTGGGGCAGGCTGGATGGCAGTGTTGGGCAGGCTGGATGGCAGTGTGGGGCAGGCTGGAGGGCAGTGTGGGGCAGGATGGATGGCAGTGTGGGGCAGGCTGGATGGCAGTGTGGGGGGGATGGATGGCAGTGTGGGACAGGCTGGATGGCAGTGTGGGACAGGCTGGATAGCAGTGTGGGACAGGATGGATGGGAGTGTGGGACAGGCTGAATGCCAGTGTGGGGCAGGCTGGATGGCAGTGTGGGACAGGCTGGATGGCAGTGTCCGACAGGCTGGATGGCAGTGTGGGGGGGGGGGGATGGATGGCAGTGTGGGACAGGATGGATGGCAGTGTGGGACAGAATGGATGGCAGTGTGGGACAGGCTGGATGGCAGTGTGGGGCAGGCTGAATGCCAGTGTGGGGCAGGCTGGATGGCAGTGTGGGGCAGGCTGGATGGCAGTGTGGGGCAGGCTGGATGGTAGTGTGGGACAGGCTGGATGGTAGTGTTGGGGAGGATGGATGGCAGTGTGAGGCAGGCTGGATGGTAGTGTGAGGCAGGCTGGATGGCAGTGTGGCACAGGCTGGATGGCAGTGTGGGACAGGATGGATGGCAGTGTGGGACAGGCTGGATGGCAGTGTGGGGGAGGATGGATGGCAGTGTGAGGCAGGCTGGATGGCAGTGTGGGACAGGCTGGAGGGCAATGTGGGGGAGGGTGGATGGCAGTGTGAGGCAGGCTGGATGGCAGTGTGAGGCAGGCTGGATGGCATTGTGGCACAGGCTGGATGGCAGTGTGGGACAGGATGGATGGCAGTGTGGGGCAGGCTGGATGGTAGTGTGGGGGAGGATGGATGGCAGTGTGAGGCAGGCTGGATGGCAGTGTGGGACAGGCTGGATGGCAGTGTGGGACAGGATGGAGGGCAGTGTGGGACAGGATGGATGGCAGTGTGGGGCAGGCTGGATGGTAGTGTGGGGGAGGATGGATGGCAGTGTGAAGCAGGCTGGATGGCAGTGTGGGACAGGCTGGAGGGCAGTTTGGGGGAGGATGGATGGCAGTGTGAGGCAGGCTGGATGGCAGTGTGAGGCAGGCTGGCTGGCAGTGTGGCACAGGCTGGATGGCAGTGTGGGACAGGATGGATGGCAGTGTGGGGCAGGCTGGATGGTAGTGTGGGGGAGGATGGATGGCAGTGTGAGGCAGGCTGGATGGCAGTGTGGGACAGGCTGGATGGTAGTGTGGGGGAGGATGGATGGCAGTGTGAGGCAGGCTGGATGGCAGTGTGGGGCAGGCTGGATGGTAGTGTGGGGGAGGATGGATGGCAGTGTGAGGCAGGCTGGATGGCAGTGTGGGACAGGCTGGATGGTAGTGTGGGGGAGGATGGATGGCAGTGTGAGGCAGGCTGGATGGCAGTGTGGGGCAGGCTGGATGGTAGTGTGGGGGAGGATGGATGGCAGTGCGAGGCAGGCTGGATGGCAGTGTGGGGCCGGCTGGATGGTAGTGTGGGGGAGGATGGATGGCAGTGTGAGGCAGGCTGGATGGCAGTGTGGGACAGGCTGGATGGTAGTGTGGGGGAGGATGGATGGCAGTGTGAGGCAGGCTGGATGGCAGTGTGGGGGAGGATGGATGGCAGTGTGGGACAGGCTGGATGGCAGTGTGGGACAGGCTGGATGGCAGTGTGGGGCAGGCTGGATGGCAGTGTGGGACAGGCCGGATGGCAGTGAGGGACAGGCTGGATGGCAGTGTGGGGCAGGCTGGATGGCAGTGTGGGACAGGCTGGATGGCAGTGTGGGACGGAATGGATGGCAGTGTGGGACAGGCTGGATGGCAGTGACGGAAAAGGATGGATGGCAGTGTGGGGCAGGCTGGATGGCAGTGTGGGACAGGCTGGATGGCAGTGTGGGGGGGATGGATGGCAGTGTGGGACAGGATGGATGGCAGTGTAGGACAGGCTGGATGGCAGCGTGGGACAGGCTGGATGGTAGTGTGGGACAGGATGGATGGCAGTGTGGGTCAGGCTGAATGCCAGTATGGGGCAGGCTGGATGGCAGTGTAGGACAGGCTGGAAGGCAGTGTTGGACAGGCTGGACGGCAGTGTGGGGGGGAAGGATGGCAGTGTGGGACAGGATGGATGGCAGTGTGGGACAGGCTGGATGGCAGTGTGGGACAGGCTGGATGGCAGTGTGGGGCAGGATGGATGGCCGTGTGGGGCACGATGGATGGTAGTGTGGGACAGGCTTGACGGCAGTGTGGGACAGGTTGGATGGCAGTGTGGGACTGGCTGGATGGCAGTGTGGGACTGGCTGAATGGCAGTGTGGGACAGGCTTGATGGCAGTGTGGGACAGGCTGAATGCCAGTATGGGGCAGGCTGGATGGCAGTGTGGGACAGGCTGGAAGGCAGTGTGGGACAGGCTGGATGGCACTGTGGGGGGGATGGATGGCAGTGTGGGACAGTCTGGAAGGCAGTGTGGGACAGGCTGGATGGCAGTGTGGGGGGGATGGATGGCAGTGTGGGACAGGATGGATGGCAGTGTGGGGCAGGCTGGAGGGCAGTGTGGGGCAGGATGGATGGTAGTGTGGGGCAGGCTGGAGGGCAGTGTGGGGCAGGATGGATGGCAGTGTGGCACAGGCTAGATGGCCGTTTGGGGCAGGCTGGATGGCAGTGTGGGGCAGGCTGGATGGCAGTGTGGGACAGGCTGGATGGCAGTGTGGGGCAGGCTGGATGGCAGTGTTGGGCAGGCTGGATGGCAGTGTGGGGCAGGCTGGAGGGCCGTTTGGGGTAGGCTGGATGGCAGTGTGGGGCAGGCTAGATGGCAGTGTGGGACAGGCTGGATGGCAGTGTGGGGCAGGCTGGATGGCAGTGTTGGGCAGGCTGGATGGCAGTGTGGGGCAGGCTGGAGGGCAGTGTGGGGCAGGATGGATGGCAGTGTGGGGCAGGCTGGATGGCAGTGTGGGGGGGATGGATGGCAGTGTGGGACAGGCTGGATGGCAGTGTGGGACAGGCTGGATGGCAGTGTGGGACAGGATGGATGGGAGTGTGGGACAGGCTGAATGCCAGTGTGGGGCAGGCTGGATGGCAGTGTGGGACAGGCTGGATGGCAGTGTCCGACAGGCTGGATGGCAGTGTGGGGGGGGGGGGATGGATGGCAGTGTGGGACAGGATGGATGGCAGTGTGGGACAGAATGGATGGCAGTGTGGGACAGGCTGGATGGCAGTGTGGGGCAGGCTGAATGCCAGTGTGGTGCAGGCTGGATGGCAGTGTGGGGCAGGCTGGATGGCAGTGTGGGGCAGGCTGGATGGTAGTGTGGGACAGGCTGGATGGTAGTGTTGGGGAGGATGGATGGCAGTGTGAGGCAGGCTGGATGGTAGTGTGAGGCAGGCTGGATGGCAGTGTGGCACAGGCTGGATGGCAGTGTGGGACAGGATGGATGGCAGTGTGGGACAGGCTGGATGGCAGTGTGGGGGAGGATGGATGGCAGTGTGAGGCAGGCTGGATGGCAGTGTGGGACAGGCTGGAGGGCAATGTGGGGGAGGGTGGATGGCAGTGTGAGGCAGGCTGGATGGCAGTGTGAGGCAGGCTGGATGGCATTGTGGCACAGGCTGGATGGCAGTGTGGGACAGGATGGATGGCAGTGTGGGGCAGGCTGGATGGTAGTGTGGGGGAGGATGGATGGCAGTGTGAGGCAGGCTGGATGGCAGTGTGGGACAGGCTGGATGGCAGTGTGGGACAGGATGGAGGGCAGTGTGGGACAGGATGGATGGCAGTGTGGGGCAGGCTGGATGGTAGTGTGGGGGAGGATGGATGGCAGTGTGAAGCAGGCTGGATGGCAGTGTGGGACAGGCTGGAGGGCAGTTTGGGGGAGGATGGATGGCAGTGTGAGGCAGGCTGGATGGCAGTGTGAGGCAGGCTGGCTGGCAGTGTGGCACAGGCTGGATGGCAGTGTGGGACAGGATGGATGGCAGTGTGGGGCAGGCTGGATGGTAGTGTGGGGGAGGATGGATGGCAGTGTGAGGCAGGCTGGATGGCAGTGTGGGACAGGCTGGATGGTAGTGTGGGGGAGGATGGATGGCAGTGTGAGGCAGGCTGGATGGCAGTGTGGGGCAGGCTGGATGGTAGTGTGGGGGAGGATGGATGGCAGTGTGAGGCAGGCTGGATGGCAGTGTGGGACAGGCTGGATGGTAGTGTGGGGGAGGATGGATGGCAGTGTGAGGCAGGCTGGATGGCAGTGTGGGGCAGGCTGGATGGTAGTGTGGGGGAGGATGGATGGCAGTGCGAGGCAGGCTGGATGGCAGTGTGGGGCCGGCTGGATGGTAGTGTGGGGGAGGATGGATGGCAGTGTGAGGCAGGCTGGATGGCAGTGTGGGACAGGCTGGATGGTAGTGTGGGGGAGGATGGATGGCAGTGTGAGGCAGGCTGGATGGCAGTGTGGGGGAGGATGGATGGCAGTGTGGGACAGGCTGGATGGCAGTGTGGGACAGGCTTGATGGCAGTGTGGGGCAGGCTGGATGGCAGTGTGGGACAGGCCGGATGGCAGTGAGGGACAGGCTGGATGGCAGTGTGGGGCAGGCTGGATGGCAGTGTGGGACAGGCTGGATGGCAGTGTGGGACGGAATGGATGGCAGTGTGGGACAGGCTGGATGGCAGTGACGGAAAAGGATGGATGGCAGTGTGGGGCAGGCTGGATGGCAGTGTGGGACAGGCTGGATGGCAGTGTGGGGGGGATGGATGGCAGTGTGGGACAGGATGGATGGCAGTGTAGGACAGGCTGGATGGCAGCGTGGGACAGGCTGGATGGTAGTGTGGGACAGGATGGATGGCAGTGTGGGTCAGGCTGAATGCCAGTATGGGGCAGGCTGGATGGCAGTGTAGGACAAGCTGGAAGGCAGTGTGGGACAGGCTGGACGGCAGTGTGGGGGGGAAGGATGGCAGTGTGGGACAGGATGGATGGCAGTGTGGGACAGGCTGGATGGCAGTGTGGGACAGGCTGGATGGCAGTGTGGGGCAGGATGGATGGCCGTGTGGGGCACGATGGATGGTAGTGTGGGACAGGCTTGACGGCAGTGTGGGACAGGTTGGATGGCAGTGTGGGACTGGCTGGATGGCAGTGTGGGACTGGCTGAATGGCAGTGTGGGACAGGCTTGATGGCAGTGTGGGACAGGCTGAATGCCAGTATGGGGCAGGCTGGATGGCAGTGTGGGACAGGCTGGAAGGCAGTGTGGGACAGGCTGGATGGCACTGTGGGGGGGATGGATGGCAGTGTGGGACAGTCTGGAAGGCAGTGTGGGACAGGCTGGATGGCAGTGTGGGGGGGATGGATGGCAGTGTGGGACAGGATGGATGGCAGTGTGGGACAGGATGGATGGCAGTGTGGGACAGGCTGGATGGCAGTGTGGGGCAGGCTGGATGGCAGTGTGGGGGGGATGGATGGCAGTGTGGGACAGGCTGGATGGCAGTGTGGGACAGGCTGGATGGCAGTGTGGGACAGGATGGATGGGAGTGTGGGACAGGCTGAATGCCAGTGTGGGGCAGGCTGGATGGCAGTGTGGGACAGGCTGGATGGCAGTGTGGGACAGGCTGGATGGCAGTGTGGGGGGGATGGATGGCAGTGTGGGACAGGATGGATGGCAGTGTGGGACAGGATGGATGGCAGTGTGGGACAGGCTGGATGGCAGTGTGTGCCAGGCTGAATGCCAGTATGGGGCAGGCTGGATGGCAGTGTGGGGCAGGCTGGATGGCAGTGTGGGGCAGGCTGGATGGTAGTGTGGGACAGGCTGGATGGTAGTGTGGGGTAGGATGGATGGCAGTGTGAGGCAGGCTGGATGGTAGTGTGAGGCAGGCTGGACGGCAGTGTGGCACAGGCTGGATGGCAGTGTGGGACAGGATGGATGGCAGTGTGGGACAGGCTGGATGGCAGTGTGGGGGAGGATGGATGGCAGTGTGAGGCAGGCTGGATGGCAGTGTGGGACAGGCTGGAGGGCAATGTGGGGGAGGATGGATGGCAGTGTGAGGCAGGCTGGATGGCAGTGTGAGGCAGGCTGGATGGCAGTGTGGCACAGGCTGGATGGCAGTGTGGTACAGGATGGATGGCAGTGTGGGGCAGGCTGGATGGTAGTGTGGGGGAGGATGGATGGCAGAGTGAGGCAGGCTGGATGGCAGTGTGGGACAGGCTGGATGGCAGTGTGGGACAGGATGGAGGGCAGTGTGGGACAGGATGGATGGCAGTGTGGGGCAGGCTGGATGGTAGTGTGGGGGAGGATGGATGGCAGTGTGAAGCAGGCTGGATGGCAGTGTGGGACAGGCTGGAGGGCAGTGTGGGGGAGGATGGATGGCAGTGTGAGGCAGGCTGGATGGCAGTGTGAGGCAGGCTGGCTGGCAGTGTGGCACAGGCTGGATGGCAGTGTGGGACAAGATGGATGGCAGTGTGGGGCAGGCTGGATGGTAGTGTGGGGGAGGATGGATGGCAGTGTGAGGCAGGCTGGATGGCAGTGTGGGACAGGCTGGATGGTAGTGTGGGGGAGGATGGATGGCAGTGTGTGGCAGGCTGGATGGCAGTGTGGGGCAGGCTGGATGGTAGTGTGGGGGAGGATGGATGGCAGTGTGAGGCAGGCTGGATGGCAGTGTGGGACAGGCTGGATGGTAGTGTGGGGGAGGATGGATGGCAGTGTGAGGCAGGCTGGATGGCAGTGTGGGGCAGGCTGGATGGTAGTGTGGGGGAGGATGGATGGCAGTGTGAAGCAGGCTGGATGGCAGTGTGGGGGAGGATGGATGGCGGTGTGGGACAGGCTGGATGTTAGTGTGGGGGAGGATGGATGGCAGTGCGAGGCAGGCTGGATGGCAGTGTGAGGCAGGCTGGATGGCAGTGTGAGGCAGGCTGGATGGCAGTGTGGCACAGGCTGGATGGCAGTGTGGGACAGGATGGATGGCAGTGTGGGACAGGCTGGATGGCAGTGTGGGGGAGGATGGATGGCAGTGTGAGGCAGGCTGGATGGCAGTGTGGGACAGGCTGGAGGGCAATGTGGGGGAGGGTGGATGGCAGTGTGAGGCAGGCTGGATGGCAGTGTGAGGCAGGCTGGATGGCATTGTGGCACAGGCTGGATGGCAGTGTGGGACAGGATGGATGGCAGTGTGGGGCAGGCTGGATGGTAGTGTGGGGGAGGATGGATGGCAGTGTGAGGCAGGCTGGATGGCAGTGTGGGACAGGCTGGATGGCAGTGTGGGACAGGATGGAGGGCAGTGTGGGACAGGATGGATGGCAGTGTGGGGCAGGCTGGATGGTAGTGTGGGGGAGGATGGATGGCAGTGTGAAGCAGGCTGGATGGCAGTGTGGGACAGGCTGGAGGGCAGTTTGGGGGAGGATGGATGGCAGTGTGAGGCAGGCTGGATGGCAGTGTGAGGCAGGCTGGCTGGCAGTGTGGCACAGGCTGGATGGCAGTGTGGGACAGGATGGATGGCAGTGTGGGGCAGGCTGGATGGTAGTGTGGGGGAGGATGGATGGCAGTGTGAGGCACGCTGGATGGCAGTGTGGGACAGGCTGGATGGTAGTGTGGGGGAGGATGGATGGCAGTGTGAGGCAGGCTGGATGGCAGTGTGGGGCAGGCTGGATGGTAGTGTGGGGGAGGATGGATGGCAGTGTGAGGCAGGCTGGATGGCAGTGTGGGACAGGCTGGATGGTAGTGTGGGGGAGGATGGATGGCAGTGTGAGGCAGGCTGGATGGCAGTGTGGGGCAGGCTGGATGGTAGTGTGGGGGAGGATGGATGGCAGTGCGAGGCAGGCTGGATGGCAGTGTGGGGCCGGCTGGATGGTAGTGTGGGGGAGGATGGATGGCAGTGTGAGGCAGGCTGGATGGCAGTGTGGGACAGGCTGGATGGTAGTGTGGGGGAGGATGGATGGCAGTGTGAGGCAGGCTGGATGGCAGTGTGGGGGAGGATGGATGGCAGTGTGGGACAGGCTGGATGTTAGTGTGGGGGAGGATGGATGGCAGTGCGAGGCAGGCTGGATGGCAGTGTGAGGCAGGCTGGATGGCAGTGTGGCACAGGCTGGATGGCAGTGTGGGACAGGATGGATGGCAGTTTGGGACAGGATGGATGGCAGTGTGGGACAGGCTGGAGGGCAGTGTGGGGGAGGATGGATGGCAGTGTGAGGCAGGCTGGATGGCAGTGTGGGACAGGATGGATGGTAGTGTGGGACAGGATGGATGGCAGTGTGGGGCAGGCTGGATGGCAGTGTGGGGCAGGCTGGATGGCAGTGCGGGGGAGGATGGATGGCAGTGTGAGGCAGGCTGGATGGCAGTGTGAGGCAGGCTGGACGGCAGTGTGGCACAGGCTGGATGGCAGTGTGGGACAGGATGGATGGCAGTGTGGGGCAGGCTGGATGGTAGTGTGGGGGAGGATGGATGGCAGTGTGGGACGGGCTGGATGGTAGTGTGGGGGAGGATGGATGGCAGTGTGAGGCAGGCTGGATGGCAGTGTGGGGCAGGCTGGATGGTAGTGTGGGGGAGGATGGATGGCAGTGCGAGGCAGGCTGGATGGCAGTGTGGGGCAGGCTGGATGGTAGTGTGGGGGAGGATGGATGGCAGTGTGAGCCAGGCTGAATGGCAGTGTGGGACAGGCTGGATGGTAGTGTGGGAGAGGATGGATGGCAGTGTGAGGCAGGCTGGATGGCAGTGTGGGGGAGGATGGATGGCAGTGTGGGACAGGCTGGATGTTAGTGTGGGGGAGGATGGATGGCAGTGCGAGGCAGGCTGGATGGCAGTGTGCGGCAGGCTGGATGGCAGTGTGGCACAGGCTGGATGGCAGTGTGGGACAGGATGGATGGCAGTTTGGGACAGGATGGATGGCAGTGTGGGACAGGCTGGAGGGCAGTGTGGGGGAGGATGGATGGCAGTGTGAGGCAGGCTGGATGGCAGTGTGGGACAGGTTGGATGGTAGTGTGGGACAGGATGGATGGCAGTGTGGGGCAGGCTGGATGGCAGTGTGGGGCAGGCTGGAGGGCAGTGCGGGGGAGGATGGATGGCAGTGTGAGGCAGGCTGGATGGCAGTGTGAGGCAGGCTGGCTGGCAGTGTGGCACAGGCTGGATGGCAGTGTGGGACAGGATGGATGGCAGTGTGGGGCAGGCTGGATGGTAGTGTGGGGGAGGATGGATGGCAGTGTGGGACGGGCTGGATGGTAGTGTGGGACAGGCTGGATGGCAGTGTGGGACAGGCTGGATGGCAGTGTGGGGCAGGATGGATGGTAGTGTGGTAGGGGCTGGATGGTAGTGTGGGACAGGCTGGATGGCAGTGTGGGACAGGATGGATGGCAATGTGGCACATGCTAGATGGCCGTTTGGGGCAGGCTGGATGGCAGTGTGGGGCAGGCTGGATGGCAGTGTGGGGGAGGATGGATGGCAGTGTGGGACGGGCTGGATGGTAGTGTGGGACAGGCTGGATGGCAGTGTGGGACAGGATGGATGGCAATGTGGCACAGGCTAGATGGCCGTTTGGGGCAGGCTGGATGGCAGTGTGGGGCAGGCTGGATGGCAGTCTAGGGCAGGCTGGAGGGCAGTGTGGGGCAGGCTGGATGGTAGTGTGGGGCAGGCTGGAGGGCAGTGTGGGGCAGGATGGATGGCAGTGTGGCACAGGCTAGATGGCCGTTTGGGGCAGGCTGGATGGCAGTGTGGGGCAGGCTGGATGGCAGTGTGGGACAGGCCGGATGGCAGTGTGGGGCAGGCTGGATGGCAGTGTTGGGCAGGCTGGATGGCAGTGTGGGGCAGGCTGGAGGGCCGTTTGGGGCAGGCTGGATGGCAGTGTGGGGCAGGCTAGATGGCAGTGTGGGACAGGCTGGATGGCAGTGTGGGGCAGGCTGGATGGCAGTGTTGGGCAGGCTGGATGGCAGTGTGGGGCAGGCTGGAGGGCAGTGTGGGGCAGGATGGATGGCAGTGTGGCACAGACTAGATGGCCGTTTGGGGCAGGCTGGATGGCAGTGTGGGGCAGGCTGGATGGCAGTGTGGGACAGGCTGAATGGCAGTGTTGGGCAGGCTGGATGGCAGTGTAGGGCAGGCTGGAGGGCAGTGTGGGGCAGGCTGAATGGTAGTGTGGGGCAGGCTGGAGGGCAGTGTGAGGCAGGCTGGAGGGCAGTGTGGGGCAGGATGGATGGCAGTGTGGGGCAGGCTGGAGGGCAGTGTGGGGGCAGGCTGGAGGGCAGTGTGGAGCAGGCTGGATGGCAGTGTGGGGTAGGCTGGATGGCAGTGTGGGGCAGGCTGGAGGACAATGTGGGGCAGGCTGTATGGCAGTGTGGGGCAGGATGGATGGCAGTGTGGGACAGGATGGAGGGCAGTGTGGGGGAGGATGGATGGCAGTGTGAGGCAGGCTGGATGACAGTGTGGGGCAGGCTGGAGGGCAGTGTGGGGCAGGCTGGAAGGCAGTGTGGGGCAGGCTGGATGGCAGTGTGGGGCAGGCTGGAGGGCAGTGTGGGGCAGGATGGATGGCAGTGTTGGGCAGGCTGGATGGCAGTGTGGGGCAGGCTGGAGGGCAGTGTGGGGCAGGATGGATGGCAGTGTGGGGCAGGCTGAATGGTAGTGTGGGGCAGGCTGGAGGGCAGTGTGAGGCAGGCTGGAGGGCAGTGTGGGGCAGGATGGATGGCAGTGTGGGGCAGGCTGGAGGGCAGTGTAGGGCAGGCTGGAGGGCAGTGTGGAGCAGGCTGGATGACAGTGTGGGGCAGGCTGTATGGCAGTGTGGGACAGGATGGATGGCAGTGTGGGACAGGCTGGATGGCAGTGTGGGGCAGGCTGGATGGCAGTGTGGGGCAGGCTGGATGGCAGTGTGGGGCAGGCTGGATGACAGTGTGGGGCAGGCTGGATGGCAGTGTGGGACAGGCTGGATGGCAGTGTGGGGCAAGCTGGATGGCAGTGTGGGGCCGGCTGGATGACAGTGTGGGGGAGGCTGGATGGCAGTGTTGGGGCAGGCTGGAGGGCAGTGTGGGGCAGGCTGGAGGGCAGTGTGGGACAGGCTGGATGGCAGTTTGGGGCAGGCTGGAGGGCAGTGTGGGGCAGGCTGGCGGGCAGTGTGGAGCAGGCTGGATGGTAGTAAGGGACAGGATGGATGGCAGTGTGGGGCAGGCTGGAGGGCAGTGTGGGGCAGGATGGATGGCAGTGTTGGGCAGGCTGGATGGCAGTGTGGGGCAGGCTGGAGGGCCGTTTGGGGCAGGCTGGATGGCAGTGTGGGGAATGCTGGATGGCAGTGTGGGACAGGCTGGATGGCAGTGTGGGGCAGGCTGGATGGCAGTGTTGGGCAGGCTGGATGGCAGTGTGGGGCAGGCTGGAGGGCAGTGTGGGGCAGGATGGATGGCAGTGTGGCACAGGCTAGATGGCCGTTTGGGGCAGGCTGGATGGCAGTGTGGGGCAGGCTGGATGGCAGTGTGGGACAGGCTGAATGGCAGTGTGGGGCAGGCTGGATGGCAGTGTAGGGCAGGCTGGAGGGCAGTGTGGGGCAGGCTGGAGGGCAGTGTGAGGCAGGCTGGATGGCAGTGTGGGGCAGGATGGATGGCAGTGTGGGGCAGGCTGGAGGGCGGTGTGGGGCAGGCTGGAGGGCAGTGTGGAGCAGGCTGGATGGCAGTGTGGGGCAGGCTGGATGGCAGTGTGGGGCAGGCTGGAGGGCCGTGTGGGGCAGGCTGTATGGCAGTGTGGGGCAGGATGGATGGCAGTGTGGGACAGGATGGATGGCAGTGTGGGGGAGGATGGATGGCAGTGTGAGGCAGGCTGGATGACAGTGTGGGGCAGGCTGGAGGGCAGTGTGGGGCAGGCTGGAGGGCAGTGTGGGGCAGGCTGGATGGCAGTGTGGGGCAGGATGGATGGCAGTGTGCGGCAGGCTGGATGGCAGTGTGGGGCAGGCTGGATGGCAGTGTGGGACAGGCTGGAGGGCAGTGTGGGGGAGGATGTATGGCAGTGTGAGGCAGGCTGGATGACAGTGTGGGGCAGGCTGGATGGCAGTGTGGGACAGGCTGGATGGCAGTGTGGGACAGGCTGGATGGCAGTGTGGCACACGCTAGATGGCAGTGTGGGGCTGCCTGGATGTAAGTTTTACTAGGGAATCCCTCACAAACGAAAATCTGCTCACTTATAGTGTCGTTCAATGTCACTAAATTGTCATTGGTTCCATTGGCCCAGCTATGTCCAATATCTCATTTAGTGTGGAATCTCCATCACTCATCGAGTCTCCTATTCTTTACCAGCTAGTGAGATAGTTTCCCCCTCCAATGCTTTTCGGGCGGATATGTATCTTGGTAAATGATGTTCTCGAAATTTTATTTAGACATTCTTTGCTTGAATAGCTAATTCGGTTGGTTGATTGGTTATTCAGGACGCTTTAACCAAGTTTGGTCATATGGCGTCAATGTGAGAAGGAAGGGAGAGTGGAGCCATATCCCCGGGAGTAACCCCCTAAGCTCTACGAAGAAAGACCGATCTTTATCCTGCGACCACACAGACATGTCCACTGCAGGGCTCGAACCACCGACCCACGTGAATAGCTAATTCGGAATCTGCGTACAGACAGTGGAGGTCGGCCGAGTTGATGGCTAGCATCAACCAAGGTAAATCCTGGAACGCCCATACAATAGGGTGCAGATATAGAACTCTGAACCGGTCTTGCGGAAAAATAGTTTTTTATTTCTTTTATGTACACACTTACATTCACGCATCGCACACAACATACGGAAGTCCATTTGTCCTACTAACTTACACATAACAGATTTTCTCCCATCAATTGTTTGATGTTATTTTGAAGAGCCCTAAACCTTGCACATGTACCGCTATCGCGAGTATAAGATCAACACAAGAAAAATACATGTACAGATTCTATTCCATGCGCAGCAGAAATGAAATTGTGTAACATGGTCAGACATGTACAAAATTCAAAGTTTTGTTAAAGGTGTCACACTTAATGTCATTTAACATATACTCAGACGCAGACGGCCCCCACCCCTCCTCCCTGGAACACTCAGCCCCGTATGATGTAACTCCGCTAATACATCCCATATAATGGTGTGTGTACAAAGCTCCACCCAGCCAATACCTTTTTTCCTGGGGACTTTGTGACCTATGAGACATCACTGTCCACACGGTGCGATTCTCACATTTCTTTCCTTATTACCGAATCATGGATTTATCCAGACTGTAAGATTTCCGATAGATCATGACCAATAGGCGTGACCCTGTCGTCTGGACGGGGCTTAAGCTTAGTGGATAGTCGATTAGGCTTAGCTGGACGGGCGCCTACTTACCGATGATAAGCGACAACAACCAATGAAGCAAGCTGTCTTGAATGCTGCTCAAATGAAGCGACCAATCAAATGAATGACACACACAAACACACACAAGCGACAGCTAAAAGCGCACCTAGGCTGACTGACTGACTAACTGACACGTGCGCGTTGTGATCGTTCCGCGAAGGCTTTTTTGTCCGTCATTAACTAGTGAAATGAGTGAGGTCACAGGTCATGGGGTCAAAGGTTATGGGGTCATTGCCCTTGCTGTCTGCGCGCGTCGTCTTCCTCGTCCCGTGCCGCCCCCGGCTGCTCTCCCTGACCCCAGTCGAAGCCCCCGGGGCGCTCCTCGGGCAGCGGGTTGTAGTTGGGGTCTTCGAGGGTCGGGTCAAACAACCACTTCCTATAGTTTGGGGATCAAAATAACCCAAGGAACTGTAAAATTGTAAGGTGTGGTATAGTTCACATAGTATAATATGTATTAATTTCTACACTGCAAGCAAACGGGCTCTTGTGCAACAAGCATATATGTTCACAAACATTAATCTTAATACACGAAGTACGTGGTCACGTTAATTATAATGTGGAGAAGCCACAGGCGAAATCAGTATGATGTTGCTTTTTCAATGGATTTCGTTTTTATTAAGAAGTGATATCGATGGACAATCACACCTGAACCAGTATGTCAACACAATTTATATTGGCTGGCGAAAAGCTCTGGGGTGGAGAAATAATGGAATAAAACAGCGGTGTGTGATTAACAAATAAACTAAATTTATCGCACACGGGTAATATTGAGGCAAATTTCGACTCGTTTCGAATAGGAAGGCATCTCGCACTTTAAACCTCCACTTCTCAAAATCCCCTGGGAAAAACCATAAAAATATAAAACAATGTCTAGGAAGTTGGTGGGTTCAAGTAGCCATATTGCGGCAATGGGAAGGGTCGAAGAGACAGGAGTCTTGTAACCCCGTATTCTGAACGAAGAAAGGCATGGAAATTTATCCTGTTGAAACAAAGGCATCTGCACAGGTGGGGCTCGCACCGGTCGCCTGGGCTGGCCTAGTAGATCCCGCGAGACGATAGCGAGACGAGTTACCTCCAGTGCCACTGGGTGACCCCTACACTAAGGCAGACTTACATAACGCCGGGCGTCTTCAGTATCTTGAAACCTCCCGGTTGTTCAGGGAAGACGTCTTCCAAGAAGTAGTATACGTGTCCAATGGCAATGCCTGCAGAAAAAAACGCACATATATAAAATACAATATGTATAAATATGGAGAAGTAGTCTGCATCTGAACAAATGTAGGTCACACTAAACATTTATTGAGGTTATTACGGATGGCAACACAATACCTGAGGTACTGAGGTATCTCATAATCTACGAAACAAATATAACGCGGTTGTGTTATAATGGTGTTTTGCCCAATTTGCCCAATCATACTCCAATGTACAACAAATTAATCAAAGACTTTTGTTAAAAGTGACATTACAAAACAAAAAAATGCCCGTTCGACCCACGAGAAATCTCTTGTTTCGGTATACAGATGAAAACAAATTTCTCCGAATAATGTGGTTGGAAACAACTATTTTCTCTGAAAAATGTGGTCCCCCCCCCCCCAGTTCACCATTTAGAAAAAAGAAAAATCTCAAATCTGTCCTTCTAATACTACAGGTAATCGTAAGATTAGTTCATGCCTGCCTGTCGGGTCACAAGTTCGTGCCCACCGGGTCACATGTTCGTGCCCGCCAGGTCACATGTTCGTCCCCGCCGGGTCACGTGTTCGTGCCCGCCGGGTCACATGTTCGTGCCCGCCGGGTCACGTGTTCGTCCCCGCCGGGTCACGTGTTCGTGCCCGCCGGGTCACATGTTCGTGCCCGCCAGGTCACATGTTCGTCCCCGCCGGGTCACATGTTCGTGCCCGCCGGGTCACGTGTTCGTGCCCGCCGGGTCACATGTTCGTGCCCGCCGGGTCACATGTTCGTCCCCGCCGGGTCACGTGTTCGTGCCCGCCGGGTCACATGTTCGTGCCCGCCGGGTCACATGTTCGTCCCCGCCGGGTCACGTGTTCGTGCCCGCCGGGTCACGTGTTCGTGCCCGCCGGGTCACCAGCAGCACCTTTAAGGTATAAGGTTGAAGGTGGTGGCCCATCTTGCGTTACTCACCCATTAGATCAACGATGATGGAGTTTCCCAGTAACAAAGAAAATCCAAGTAACACCCACGGCAAGTAAGGAGCCTGGAAGTTGAGGAGGCCAAAGAAGTTCATCCTGACATACGGATTTCTTCTACTCCATATGTAGACCAGCATGATTGTAAATGCTTGTCCCAGGAACACTAGATTTACAAACACGGCAGTGATCTGGCAAAAATTGGTTAGGGAAGACATAGTGAGGATTGAAAACACAAAAATACATATATGATCATTGGTGGTCAGCACAAAGTTGGAGGGAATACATTGTACCTGACCAGCTACAACTTCCGTGCACACCTAAATCACATAGCAGAAAAAAGTTATCTGGAATTAATGTCTTGCCAAAGGCAGCAATTAAAAAAATTTCCGTGTCAGTTATTGGGGCTTAGAAAAAGAAACAACCTGTACATAGATATTATACGTGTTGCAATTGGCCAAACTATAATATTATATACCGGGGTATATATTTATAGGGCATCATTAATTTAGACTGAAAATATTTACATACAAGTTGGTGTTTGACACAAATTAAAAAATATGGCAAAGGATACAGTCATTACAGTACCACCAAAGACAAACATGTAGAGAAAGTCTGCTGTCCTTCCTCTAAACGATCCTTCTTCTAACATTCGGCAGTATCGATATGTGAATATCATATTGAAGAGAAAGTGGAAGCCTATAGAGCCGAAATACATGAAATTTGTCACCAGGCGCCATAACTGAAAATAGAGAGAACTGTTCAATGTAACAGACAAAACAGTTTCTAACATAATACTAGAAACATTTAAATGGCTCCTTTTTATGGAAGAATCAAATGACATCACACTACCTGTAACTGATACGAACTCATATTACTGGTATAGTACCAACATTTTGGCTGGTAAAAAAAAAGTGTTCAGTGTACACACACAACCTGGCGCTAGCCAACCAGGTCGCATTTTACAATTTACATTTGTATAAAGAAAAATAATTCTTGATGTTATATAAAATTGTGAGTGTTAGATAAAGAAAACCAGTCTAAAATATCTAAAAAGATAATCATAATAATGTTAACACTACCCACCTGGTAACTTTTAAATATCAGATCGGGATTGAAGTAGAGCTGGAATGGTGTGATGATATCAAGTTGCTGAAATATTCATAAAACAACCAATGTAAGTTTTGATACACACATCATAAGGTGACATATCATCTCTATAGTTACAAGGTTAGGTACATAAATAACTTCATAAAGAACTACTGGGAATGGTGTTTTTTTCAATAATTGCAAAGTTTCTCAATCAAGGTTTATTGTGCAAGCTTATGGTCTGTTAATTCTAAAATATGTAAGATAAGATAAGATAAGATAAGATAAAGTTTTATTTAATGTCGGTATGTAAAAGTCAACAATAAACATTAGCACACGTGCTATTGACCGAAAATGATAAAAAGACATGAGCGGATGAGATATATATACATATGACAATGAAAATATAACAACCTTTGCATCTCATAAAACCTTACCCATTAGCTATGTTACATAATGTGCACAAATTACAGTGACACAAGAACACATCCGAGGTTGACAGCGTTGTTTTAAATTCCTTGGCAGATTTGGCTAACTTCGTTTCCTTGTTGAGCATGTTCCATAGCTTGCTACCTTGATACTTCAATGAATTATGGCCATAAGCTGTTGTCTTAACGCGTGGCATACATATATTTGGCCCATTTTTTAAAATGTAATTGTTTTCCTTCACGTTATACATGTCATGAAGATAACTAGGCCCAATCTTGTTGATACTCTTGTAAACTTCTAATGATATGCAGCGCAATCGTTCAACATATAGCAATGGTCTACCCGCTCTCTTCCTCAACTCTGCGTATTCTGATCTAAAGTCATTAAACACATACCTCAATGCACGCTCCTGTATCTTTTCAATCTTACGCATATTCTTCATATCACAAAAATGACATACAACGGGACAATAATTAAAATGTGAAAGAATAAAAGTATGAAATAACGTAAGTTTGCTATCAACATCCATTGATTTAGAAACTCTAGCTAAAACATTCAGACTTTTTCCAGCCTTCTTGCATAAACTTGCAACTTGATATATGGTTGCTGAAAGTTAACCTAGCGTATCATTCGACTATTACAGTATATTGTAAGACCTGTACATATTCCAAGATTTTTTTTAGTTAGCAATACTGCCAAGATAAATTACTGATAATCCAATACTTATTCAAGTAAATGTATCCACATTGCAAAACACAGTAAAAGCTGCTGATGAATATGATAGATATGCAGAGAGAGAGATATATAGGGCTTAAGCCAGAGATTACCCATGTGTTCATCAGTCCTCTAACCCCCTTAACCCCTTATAAAGAGGTATCAGAAACTATGTTTAGCAGTTCAGCTATGGTTTACATTATAATAAATTGGTATCTACAGGTTGACCAGTTAAACTGTTAACTACCAACATGATATTTAGTTGGTATTGGAGTGGGGATGGCAATGTGGTATGATTAATATCAACCTTTATAGCAATGCATTACCACTATAAAAATTATATATCTATGTTATACTCTGTAACAGGATGAATGTCATCTATAAATATAACTTACTCTGTTTTGGTACCATAACCATATCACAATCATAAGGTATTGAAGCAATATGGTCTGATCTTAGCTATACTTTTTATAGATAGAGATTAGAGATAAATTTAGGGTAATAAAAGCATATCCCTGTTTCATTGGTCTGGATGCCTGCTCATCTTAGTAATTTATACTTTAGTATAAAACAGAATAATACCTCAATAAATGAGTAGGAAATAACCTTACTAATATAGATAATACTGATTTAAGTATGTTAAATTATTTTGGGAATACAGTACAGATTTATATATTTAATAAGTTCTTATCTGATTGATTATGGACGTAAACCTATTGTAACATAATTGATAATAATAATATAATATATAATAATATATAATAATAATCTTGCAAGTTAAAAATCTTTTTAACTATTTGGAAGAATTTCATAGCTAAAAGAATAAATTAAGCTTACGAATATATATATAAAAATGTGACATTTAACCCCATGATCAGTGTACCTCTAGAAAAGTCAGCATTCCTAAAGCAAATACGGTTATTTTCTTTGAAAACCCCTATGAGAAATACAGACTGGAACTGAGACCTAACAGAGTGGGTCTCTAGAAGCTAGAAGTCTTCCAAAAATATAAACACAAGACACAAGACAAGTCGCCCGAGGCCAACTTGCCTAGCCCTTAACTTGTGGCACTGTTGCAGAGAATAATATTGTATAAAGCTATATATGATGGAGTCTTTAGACAGGATAGCCATACTACCAAAATAACCGTATAGTCTTCCCACCCCTTTGTATGGGTGATGGAAGCAGATGGTTGAGAGGAGAGCTTTGAATTGGAATTATCACATCCCAGAAAGATACAACTTGCAAATGTCTACAAAATATTGTATTAAAAAAACTTCAGATCATCTTTTTAGGGTTAAATTATTATCAAAGATTGCCAATTAATTCATTTTCACACCTGACCCTTGGCGCAAGTGCCCCCAGGTAAGCCTGTGAAAAAAAGCAGGCTTACCTGGGGGTACTTGCGCCAAACCCGACCCCAGTGACAGTGTGAGCCTCCCTGCACCCTGGCCTCCACCCCCCGGCTGCCCAGTATGTATATGGCCAGCCAATGGACCTGGGTGCTGGATTCACTCAGTCCTCTTCCCTTCACCCCACCCCCACAGACCCCCCCCCCCCCCATTCCCCACACCCTAACCCATACGGCCGTTGTGGTAGTACGGCCGTCCCACAGGCACAGTAAATCAGTGAAGGGGGGAGGCCGGGGGGGGGGGGGGGCCTGTGGGCCGTCCTGTCCATATACCGGCCAAAGACGGTCCAACAGAATCATGAACTTACCACAGCAAACGTCGTGAGAACACAAGCCGTTGTGTAAGCTCGCGTTATTGGCGGCATCATAAGGTACTCTTGCTGAAATGTTTGGTACGCCATTTTGCGCGTATTGTAATTTACGTTCGACCAGATCCTCTGTTTCCACCTTACTACAGTAAAAGTTGGCTGACAACTAAATACCACTAAATACACGCAGGACTGAGTTCACCGACACAACCTTGTTTTCCTTCCGCCACGTCAACTTTATACGCATGCGCCAATTCTAGCGCAGGAAATCTACACGTAGAGGGCGCTCCCAAACTGTGCGATTTCTGGATGAAGGCGTTATGAAAACCAACGGATGCGACTTGGAAATGCAGGAAACGTATTATGTAGAATTAATATCATAAGTTGAGACCGGCCAATATTGCTGCTGACATGTATATCTTTCCCGATATCCCCCCCCCACACTGAAAATTCCCCCAGGACAACCCCCCACCCGCCCGACAATAGAGAGAAGCCCCTCGGACATCCCCTTTGAAACCCCCACTCCAGACCAACAACAGCGCGTTGAGTGTGCAGGATCTAGGAATTTGACAAGACAAGGAGGAGGGAGGGGGGGGTGCGGGGTGTATCTACCGGGTCCCCGGGGGGTACCTAATACATTGCTGGGTTTGTGGGGTCCGCGGTAAAGCCCCCCCGCCCCCTTCCCTTTTTCACCGCCGAAATCCGCTCGGTCGGGGCGTTCTATACCGCCGAAATACGCTCGGAAGGGACCCGGCGTATTAATTCGCGGCAACTCCCCCCCCCCACTCCCCCCATCTCGGTCGCAAGTTTTGGGGTATCTTTTTGATCATACTGTCCGCTCTTTAGATTAGGGGTGTCTTTTTCATCACAAATGTCCGCTCTCTCAGGCATCCAAGGCCCCGACGGACCCCCACCACCCCTCACCAGATTTATATCATAGTGCCCCCTATTAGAGGTAAAGCCCCCCCCCCTTCCCTTTTTCACCGCCGAAATCCGCTCGGTCGGGGCGTTCTATACCGCCGAAATATGCTCGGAAGGGACCCGGCGTATTAATTCGCGGCAACTCCCCCCCCCCCCCCCCTCCCCCCATCTCGGTCGCAAGTTTTGGGGTATCTTTTTGATCATACTGCCCGCTCTTTAGATTAGGGGTGTCTTTTTCATCACCAATGTCCGCTCTCTCAGGCATCCAAGGCCCCCACGGACCCCCACCACCCCTCACCAGATTTATATAATAGTGCCCCCTATTAGAGGGGGGGAGGCCGGGGGTCGCACTACATTATACTACAGGGTGCCGCCCATATCCGGCATAGAGCTAGTGCATATATGGAGAACTTGACCAGAGAAAACTGAGAGAATTTGTACATGGTCATTGGAAGAGAATGTTTTGGTTAAAATTTTATGCAATTTTATTGCAATTTCATTTTGAACACTTTCGATATCAACTGCATGGAATATATGGTCAACAGGTCAAGAGCTGCAATTTTGAAAAAAACACAACTTCAGTCTCAAATGGGCACATCGAGAAAAATTGTAGATTAGGTCATTTGGCCGGCATTTTCCTAAATAGATCTAGGCCTAACCGGAAAATTATTTACCAAGGGGCCAAGATCTGCAAAAGTTTGGCCCGCGCACCGCTAGGTGTCAGGCTGTGATGTCAGAGAATGTAAGTATCAGGGTACCAGCCTGCTTGTTTATCGGCACGAACAGAGAAGATGGCGTCAAGTTATTCCTCTTCGCCGCGACACACAATTGACGGAGATGTGGATGCCGTGGAGAACTTTCGTGTGGATGAAGAGCGAGACTATGGTATAGCAGATTAATTAAAAGCATGACAATATCCATTTCTTGTCGCGTGTGTATTATTTGATGGTTGCAAAAGACAACAACAGTGAGCGATAATGAGGATATTTCAATAATCTCAATCGTAAATCGTATGGAGCTCTGTATATTTACCAATTGTTAATCGGCATTTATGTTGTGAAATAATTCACACCCTACGTATATGTTTAACAGGGCCGATGCCTTACACGCCCAAGCACAAATCGAAATCAAATGTATGAAATAACTATTCCGGCCAACAGTTTTCATAGCCGTTTTGAAGTCGTAAGTGAAGGGTTTACAGTCAGAGGTTCAGTTCAGCTGTCAGATACAGTGGTCCCTGCATTATAGATAAGGGGCTAAGTTCTTACCCGTCTAGCCGTGCAGCTGCACGGCCAGACGCCTACACAGCCAGACGGGTGTGTGTGCGGGACCGGGTGACAGCCCAATAACAAATGGCTGCTCCTCCGGGCGTCTAGATGGCACCACCTTACATAATCTCTGACGGCACCGGCCCAATAACAAATAATAACAAATGGCTGCTCCACTCACCGACGCCTGCACGGTCAGATGCCTACACGCTGAGACTGGTGGCTGTGGTGGAGACAGTATTATGCATCTTCGTTTCTCTCTCCATTTCAAATGATGCCTACTAGCATTATACCTCTTCCTTATATAGGCCCTGAAAATTTTCACAGTATCTCCAACTATTAATTAATTGCAACTGACAAACTCAATCAAATTAACTATATGAGAGGGTTTGATGTTTGTTCATGAACAAATCTAGCTTTGTTCCATAGGTTTACATAACGCCAGTTATAGCAACACGTCAATGGTGTTAATAACAAAAGACAAAGACTTTTACTCAATCAAATTAAGTATATGTAAGTTTTGATGTTTGTTAATAACAAAATACAAAGAATTTTACTCAATCAAATTAACTATATATGAGGTTTGATATTTGTTAATAATAGTAAAGTAAAGTAAAGGAAAGTAAAGGACAAAGTTTGATGTTTGTTAAAAGCAAAGGACAGCATTTTTTCTCTTGTTTGATGTTTGTTAAAAGCAAAGGACAGCATTTTTTCTGAATCAAATAAACTGTTTTTTTGTGCATATATGTGTAACATATATGAGGCTTGATGTTTATTCATGAAATCATCCAGTTTAGCTCCATATGTTTACATACTGCTAGACATTGCTTTAGCAAAACTCTAAGAGAATGAGTATTTAATATTTGTCGCTTGTGTCATTGTCATTCAGTAGAGCTCATGCCAAAGATCACTCCCCCCAATCCCAAATATTCTTCGTTCAGTTTCGTACTGACTAGACTATAAGCAGTTTTGTACCTCTCCTCTCCAACCACAAGCATTCTCATTGGCCTAGAGTGCCTCACCCTCCTCCACCCTCCCGCAGCCAGCAGTCAATAACAACCACAAGCATTCTCATTGGCCTAGAGCGCCTCACCCCCTTCCACCCCCCCACCCCCTCCCCACCCATCTGGCTGTACAGGTAAGATCTTAGCCCCTGTTGGCATTATACGACTTCTATTCTGCCAGAAGAGACTGTATAATGGAGGGAGTCGTATAATAGAGAGATGCCCCAATATGGGTTGTTTTGCTCAAGCATCATAACACTAACATTTTGAAATGGGATTGTGTAATACAGCTTTAGAGTCTTAGATGTAGTTCTGGCTCAGTCAAGCTGATATGCTGATTATGGTTTCTCCCACTCTGTGCTGTTGAATAGCTTCAAAGTTAAACTCTTTCAATTTCATTATTTGTGTCCTGCATCATCTGTTGCATAAAAATTTCAAATGACGCATTTCATTGAGCTGTGAGGGGACATGGTGACGCATTATAAATATAGTGAGCAAACTATGCAATATTTCAACTAAAATTAATGTCTCATAATTTTTAGGAGCTCTGGGATCCACCCACTGGCATATCTATCAGAATGACGGATTGTGTATATATATTAACTCAATACTAAAACAGCCCTACATATATCAAATGTAGACAAAAGGTGTGAATAACAGTGATGCACACTTAGACATCTGGCCCCACTTTTACTATGTGAGATCATCCTGAAAACAAGGATAATCCTCAAATTTTTTGACATGATTGGCTAGTTTCCTTCGTCTTTCCCAAGGCAAAACAATGATTGGCTGGATATTGTGAACGGAGGAGATGATGCCGGACGTCTTTCCACTAATCCATCTCAATAAAGTGTGTTTTTTGTACGAATATCATCTAATCTCATATTTAGAGATTAAGTGATCTTCGATAGTAAAAGTGGGGCCTGCTCCTTAACAACTAGTCAGATTAGCACAATGTATTGTTTAGAGCCAATCAGGTCAACTGATGCAGCGTTTCCACCGTCATGTAGCAAGTTAACAAAGGGATTAAATTGTATGTCTTATAACAAGCTGAAAAGTCAGTTGTAAGTCTCATTAGCGAGGGAGTCATATAATAAACATGCTTTAACATGTCAAATTATTCTGTACACAGCAAAAAGATCAGATAACAGAGGGAGTCATATAATGAAGGGAACGTATAATGCAGGGACCACTGTACTTTTTTTTAGATACTGAAGATGCCAGTGAAACTGATCAGGCAAAGAGGGAAGAAGCCTTTACAGGCATAAAGGAACAGTAAGTACTTTTTACTTTTATGTAATATTAATTATTTAGTAAACCTTATACTGTTTTTATTATTTTTGTGAATTTCAAGAGAGACAGAATGCTATATTTATTAGAATTGGTTTAAATGATTTAATCTTTTTTTTATATTTGCTGACTTCTAAAATGAATTGACCCAGTATATACCAGTAATTTCTGTGTTGCATGGTTGATAAGCTACTCAGATTTCACTTACCTGCTTAAAGTAAAAACTAGCTATCAACATTCCAGGATATATGTGGGGAACTAATTTGATAAGTCATCAGATTATATAGCTCTGGGTATACCTCATTTACCCTCTATTGTGTTTTATATATCTTATATTATACATTTATTTAAAGTCAATATCTAAGCCTATTGTTTATATTGTTTTACAAGTATAGATTTTCTGATAGATGTTATGTTATAGATGTTATGCTGAAAAATAATATATCTTTGCAGGATGTACCAAGATAAACTAGCTCAGTTAAAGAAACAATTGCAACAACTGAAGGAAGGTACCTTACCAGAGTATATGAAAAAGTTGAAAAAGTTAGACCAGCAATACAAAGAGAGACTTCGCATCAATGAAATCTGGCTTCATTATGAGGTGGGTATATTAAATGACAGCTAGTGCCACTTTTAATGCAACCTGGTCAATTTGGTGTATTTACTCCCCTATATACATTTTCTGAATAATAAAGCAATGTTTTTAATTGATAACTAGAGAACATATGCATAAATATGTATCATAATTTGATTGACTTAGCAGTATTCTATTTTATGAGTTATGAGACTCAAGCAGCAAATGTCAACAAAGTTATTGTCTGTGTTTGACACTGTATATCTTGGGACCAATGGGACCTCTTTAAAGCAATGACAATTATTTTGTGGTTCTAATGCAACCCAATCCATATAATTTGTCATTTCTACATAAATAATCAGAAATCTAATCAAACCAACCTGTAAAATAAACAAGTCCTCCATTTTTACTGTGAAATGCTGTGACTAAGATGATTGGAATTTAGTGATGGTAATGGGCAATAATCTGGTAATTTGTCTTTCCTACCAGAGACACTTACAGCAGCTAATATACCCGAGAATCAGTTTGCCTCACTAGGCCAAGTCTAGTTTAAAAGGGTAACATGTGACTCCAGACATTCTCTTTACTATGCTTAATATTTAGTGTTATCTACATGTCTACAGTTGGAACTAGTGGAGCGCGATTATATCAAGGAAAAGAAAACATCAGTGAAAGAATTTGAGGTAATATTATTACTCCTTCTTAGTTGTTTTAAATATAATAATTATTAATACTAAGAAACATAATCAGATGTATACTATTGCATTGTTATTGTTGTATACTATTACATGTATGTATATTAATCATGCAGCAATATCTCTGTATTAAAATTGAAAAATATTCCAGTTTTAGAAAGTAAAAAATTAAGAGAGCAAATGATTGCCCTACTTTATTGTTAGTTGTACCAGTGGTATTTTATTGTGGTCCTTGCAACGACGTTTCTCCCAGGATAAGAAAATTGAACTGAAGGAGAATTTGCTGGCAGAGCTGGAAGAGAAATCGAAACAAGTCGATGGAGAGCGTAACACGATGGACTTGAATGGAGGTAAGTAGCTGACGCCATATCCGTGGTACTATTTTCAGCATGTAAGTAAATGTTGTTGTTAATGTCTACCTCCTTTCTGTGGTTTGCGACCATTGCTAACCCGTCACGTACTATCATTTGGAAGGTTTGCGATGACAGTCAATATTAGGCATAAATCTAGCACTCGAAAAATACAACTTGAATGCCCACCGACAAACTGAACGCGTTTGAAGAAATTTGCATACAGGAAATGGTATCGTGGGACATTTGTGTTATGTGCTTGTAGAAAGCCTGCGTAGCTCAGTGGTTAACACAGTGATATTCAGACCAACTGACCTCCAGCTGTTCTCCATAGATGTTCCGTATCCGATGGCTGGGGATCATTCGCATGACAGTTGTCTGGTTATCCCAGTAGGTTCCCTGGTTCGGTTCATCCTATCTATGTGTGCAAAAGGGGGGCTCAAAACACCAATTCATTCATTCACTGTTATGTGTGTCACCAGATTCCATGGAAGTAAAGCCAGTGACGACCAGAAAGTTACGAAGACGCCCTAATGACCCGATGCCACAACCCGAGAAGAGACGAAAGCCATCTCCAGATATCCTTGAATTACTATTGCGGTTGAGAGTAGGGGGTTTGCTCCCGTAGACATGGCTCCCCTCTACCTTGACCCTTCCCATCGTCGCGATATGACCTGAAAGTTGCTAAATTGTGTATTAAATATGTTGTATCTCTTATATAACCGTCTGGTTTCCCGTACATTTCAAAGATATTTCCAGATTTGTCATGTAGTATCAACGCTCAGATGGGGCCTTTAAATCACCATCCAGACATCCATTCCACAAAACTCCCCCCAAAAGCTACCAACCAACCCTTAACGCTGCTCACCTCACCTGAACTACTGCCTCTCAGAAGATGACATCCTGGAGGACATTAAGATCATCAACAAAGTGAGCGGGAAGCCGATCAGCAAGAAGCCGCCGCCCGCCCCCACCGCCTCGTCCACGCCGGCAGAGCACCTGTATGAGGCACGCATCGACGACGGGCGACTCTACTACGACAAGCGATGGTGAGAACCGACCAGGGGTGGGGCTCTTAAAGGAAAATTTTGACATTTATTTATAAAGTTACTATTTCAACAACATGTAAACAAGCGCTCCGGCGGGGCCGCCTGAATTAATTTCCGGATTGGTCCGAGAATCACATTATGATTTTATCATTTTTCTTCGAAATGACGACCGTGGGGAGGACCATATTTTTTCAGAGAATGCAACTGTTTTACTGTTTTACTGTTTTCTAGCCTTTATACTCACCCTACCGGTGTGGATTAATCACAGCGAACGTTCGCAACTTTTGTTCTACGCAGGTCTTGGCAAAACTGCTATTGATACGGAATGTTGTTGTGAACTTTTTTGTTGCGTGAACAATGTGTACATGTCACCCGTTCGATCCCCTTGTTCATCAGCGCCTTCAAGTAGAAGGTACTTGTGGCCATTATGATATCAACGATTGCCTGATTTGTCCAGGTTCCACCGAGGGCAGCCAGTGTTCATCGAATCCAAAGAGGCCGGCAAAGTGAATGCCGTCATCACAGCGGTCGGCACCCAGGAGGTAAGGACCGTCACGTCGTGACGTCACTAACGGAGGAACACTTACCCTCTCAACGGGTTTGGTGGCCACTTGAGTTGGTTGGTTGGTTATTCAGGACGCTCTAACCACTTTTGGTCATATCGCGTCAATGGGAGAAGGAAGGGAGAGTGGAGCCATGTCCCCGGGGGTAACCTCTAACTCTTTGCGAAGGACTTGGGATCTTTATCCTGCGACCACACAGACATGGCCACGGCGGGGCGCGAACCACCGATCCACGTGCCGTTAGGCTTTCAGGTAGCCAGAGCACTCAATGCGAGCGCTCCAACCCACTGAGCTATCGCGCCGGCCCCGGTGGCCACTGGAGAGACGGGGGTGTAAGAGTATTCATGTACTGTTGACGTTATCTGGTGGTGAATATTGGCTCTTTGCTTTTATTTGTAGTTGAATACAAAATGTTAGCTATCTGTTTATCCAATGGCCGGCTAGTGGTTTATATTATAATTCATGTGATTCTCATAAAGAAATATGTTTTCTTTGTGCTAATCATAACGTGATTGGGACTGCCCTGTAATACTCTGCGGTAACTGAGTCTGCTCTGTGATATCCCAGGTGTGGTTGCGGCGAAACTCGGACAACGGCAAAGTGAGGATCTACGTGAGTCAGCTGCAGAAGGGGAAGTTCACCATGCGGCGACGACAGACCTGAGGCCAGCGCCACCAGGCGGGGGTGTGGGGGGGGGGTCGGTGTGTGGCAGTGACGTCATGACAGAGCCGCATGCTGAGCGCCTCGCACGGAATGTCAGGGAGACGTAAATCTAACTCTCGCGGTCGGCAAGTCACGTGTTTGACGGCGATAGTGCACGCGCACCAAACAGCGAGAGTACAGGCGTACTCGAAAGCGGCAGTACAGGCGCACTTGAAAGTCACTCGCACCGGAGAGCCACAGTTCAGGCGCACGTGCCCATTTTAGTTTATGTAAATATGAGAACATGAACGACTGAAATTGGGGCGGACAGACAGACCAACTCTTGAGGCCGACAAATCTCATCTCATTCAGTCGCTCTCATTTCTATGTCATCACTGCCTCGAAAATGTTCTCAATATCATCATTTCTGCATTGGTAATATTCTCAACGTAATATTCATTGACCGCACAGCTTATCTGGTTCCCTAAAAAATATATGCGATAGTGCTCCCACGGATAGCACTGCCAGACTTTATAATCAGCCAGACATGCCGTGGAGGCCAACAGTTTGCCATGTCGAGTTCAGCCGCGTAACAATTGAAAGGCCATTAAAGTAATGGAGCCACCGGTACTGTACAAATCATCGACACTTGTGATTGGGTTCGTTACGAAGCCCTTGCTGTCGCCATGCCCCAGTTTGTGACCACTTAGATATGATTGTACGTGCGGTTCCATTACGCGGGCACAGATCCCGTACCTGTCCGGGTCTGTATGAAGACATCTGTTTCATTACTGGATAAAAATTGACGATGTCGCTGGCATGCGTCATGGGGATGTGTATATTAGTTGTAGCAATAAACTAGTCTTGTAAACATCACATGGTTATCGTTATATTACAAGTTGGCCATCTAAAGTGCTGGTATCCGTTTGCTTCACACGAAAGAACGATCAATAATATGCAACTTTATTCCATCTTGGAAGACAACACATTGTTTGCATTCGACGTAGACATTAATGTTAATAAATACACCTTTATTAATAGGGCCGATATAAATACGCGGGTGAAAGGACTACGGATGGACCTCATATATCCGTACTTCCGGTAATACCTTACGGCTCTCGACGTAGCCTACTAACTATCAACGTATCAAATAACCCTTATGTTTATTAGTTAGCTTTGTCTGTTTTTGTCTTTAACCACGACGTAACTTTGTTGACAAATACAATATGATTTATTACCATCATAGCGAGCGTAGCGAGCTCTTTAGATAACACACACGTAAAAACTGACAAAATCTGTATCTCAATCCCATACTGTAAAGCGCGAAAAAAAATCAGCAGGAAGTCGACCCCCAGTGGTGTGACATACGCATGCGTCTAATTGCATTCTGGGAAATGTTCATGTTTTTTTTTTTGGTCAAAAACTTATATGCAGCCCAGGTATGCAGCCCAAACCCGCACATTCACAACAGAATGTGCATAATTGGTAGATAATTTACATACAAAAACATAATTCCAACCGATGAAGCGCTGATCATAGCGACAACATGCATGTTTCCTCCTCTCTCCTGACAGAGGGCGCTCAACACGCGCGCGATGCATTCGCTGGGTGGCAGCACAAGTCGAACGCGCAGACGACAGTTTCAGATCTATCAGCAGTTTACCAGGCTTCGTTGATGTTACAACATTTTAACGTCTAGTTTAGCTTTTGTAAATTTATATCAAGGTTGGTGATACATTAAAGTGCTAAGGTAACTTATTTGTGTAATATTTAGATCTAGCCTAGGAGGCTAGGCGCCAGTGTAGGATCCATAGAACAGTTTTGACCCTGACCAGGGGACCATTTGACTCTTTTACTTTAGCTAATGTCTTTCAATAACATTTTTACTGGTTCCTGGACAAGCTAAGGGAACCATTTGATTGGGACAACCGTCTTTTAGCCTTTCATTAAAATAAACTTCTAATACAGATCTAGCTGGAAATTAATGTAAGACTTACTAAGCTTAAGTTGGATCAAAGCTTTAAAAAAAATTGAGGCAAAAATTGCTGTTGTTTGGCGGATTTTTAACAAAACTTTTAATTAAGTTTAGTCTACATCTAGAGATAAGTTAGATCTATTAAGATCTTCGAACATCTATCCATTGGCATTTTTTAATATAAGCTTACTTTAAAAAGTAACTTTACTCTAATTATCGAACCAAAGCAACATCTGTGTTCGTTGAAGTGGGTTGTTTGAAAGTTTTTTAGGCGTCTGTGTAGGATCCGTCAAATAATTAACTTCTAATATAGATTAGCTAGAAGTTAATGTACAAAACTGGATCCAAGCTTTTAAACAATTTGGCACAAAAATTGCCTTTTTTTTGGTTTATAACAAACCCTTCAGTTAAGATTAGCCTATAGTAATTGGACCAGTGATTGCGCACAAAGCAAAAGGTGGTGAAAATAATATGTAGATCATTTGGAATCTTACAAAACAGATGTCAATGTAGCTGTCACACATGAAGGCATCTGCCTGGATAGGTTTGGATACAAATTCCTATAAATCAAATCAGATTTCTGCAAGTGCGCAATCACTGGTACCTGCGCAATGACTGGTCCACCTTCTATACATCTAGAAATCAGTTATCAAGATCTTCGAATATCTATATATTAGCATTCTTCATTATATTTAAAAAGTAGTACAGTAGTCCAATTATAAAATCAAAACAAGTTGTACTGCCCTTCTTTAGTACATCTACTTCAAAACTAAAAGCTTCTGTCACAGCTACGTGTCATTTGGGATCTCTGTCTATCGTAGACTACTTCTTGCTGGTTTTGCTACGTTGAATAATGGCGGACCACACTTACATAAAAAATATTCACAGTACTTTGCTTCACACTGGGTAACCGTAATACAACCCAGTCAACCAGTCGCCCAGTTTCAAATTCTAGAGATCTTGAGCATAATTACTCACGCTCATTACATGAGCTGAGTCCTGAAGTTACAAATTCAAATCAGGGAGCAGGAAGGCAGGAACATAATTATTGCCGGCCACATCTATCTGACCATGGCACTCCACCTACACCATGCAATGACCCCTCCCCACAAAACACAGCATTTTTAAACTTTGAGAACGAACATTTTCGGTGAGTCAATTTTTTTCATTGCCTTAGCCTATTTTTAGATGGCAATTTCTCTTGAACAAAATATTACAGATCACAAATAAAGCAACCTAGGGTAGATCTAATAGGAACCTAAATCATGACAGATTTTGTCAGGGGCAGGTCACTTGACTACAAATCAAATGTACTACTAGGCTACTTTTTGCAGTACCAAAACTTTGATATTAAATATACAAAATAGCATAATATGATAATATGTAAAACTTCACCTTTAAAAAGAACAAGTCATAAGCCTAAGGTTATGAGAAACAGTTTAGCCTAGTTATCGTCAGTGGGAATCCAAAAAATTGCTTCACAACAAAGTCAAAGGCTACGCTCGCCTTCTAGGTTTTACCTACAACATATTACCACATTACACTACAGTTTGGGCCAAATTATGCCTGGTTCATGAATTTGCATTGTGGTTGCTACTGCTGTTAACAAAATCGTATCTACATATGTGTATATATTGAGAACACAACTTCCGGTCTATGACCAGGCGTGCCGTGTGCAAGTCTCCCTTGAATCACAACAATGCTGCTTCCTCTAATCACATATTGGTGACTTGTCCCTCTCACCAGAAGCAGAATTCCCACATTCTGGTCGCCACACACATCAATATACATTTTGTTCAAAACTCAACATGGCGTGCGATCAAAGTTTCGTCATAAAAAAACTCCAAATCGCTTGAACACCCTATAATTAGCACCTGCTCTCATCGTAATCTTACAAATGGCGCGTCAGGCCGCACTGGCCAATCATAACGCCTGATACTCTTTCAACCAATCACAACGCCCGATACTCTTTCAGCCAATCACAACGCCTGATACTCCTTTAACAGCTGGCCGGCAATGACGAGGCGCTGGATCTCGCTGGTGCCTTCGTAGATCTCCGTGATCCGAGCGTCCCGGTAGTAACGCTCGGCAGGCATGTCTGTCACGTATCCCATCCCTCCCAGGATCTGGATCGCCTGCAATGTACTCGACCGTTAGAGGGCGTGACATGTCCTCGAGCTCAGGTTCCGTGTTTGATCATAATGGGGCGAATTCGGTTAGTTTGTTTGAGAAGGACGCTTCAACCTAGGTTGTATCGCGACAACGACAAGGGTAGAGTAGACAAGTAAAGTAGAGAGAAGCCATGTCTCCGGGAGTGTTTAGGTTTAGGGACTGGCGAGTACTTTAAGTTGTATGTGTAATGCTTTCAATGACTTGACGGCCGATATAAATTATACATGGCAGTGTTAAATGCATGTAGTTAGAAAATCATGAAGCAATTTCAATTGTTTCATTCTGTGACTGATCTTTCGCAGAATATAAAATCAATTATCGTAAAAAAAAGGTATTTTCAGACTTAAGCACTTTTCTCGCTATAAATCTCTTACCTGGTGAGCGGCAAACGTGGCGACTTCAGAGGCGGCCAACTTCGCCATAGCAGCCTCCTGAAAAAGCGAGACCATACCGGTCATGGAAATGGGTAATACAGATACACATACCAAAAACACTTGGTTAGACAGTCACCACTGATCATTCCCGCCTTATACTGCTCCATGTGTATGCAATGTCCACCTCCAAAGTTACTTGTCCCGCATGCCGAAAGTGGCGAATTAAAGTAAAGGAGCCGAGAAGAAAATGGCGAATGCCGTAGGACGCCCACGGGGTAGAGGTGCCATATCAAGTGAAGGAATCCCCAATACGTATCAAGTCTGTCCTCTACGCATGGGTGACCTTGAACAGTTGAATGGCTCGGCCGGTAGAGGGAAGCAGTTTATACTACCGAATCCGGCAATGAAATCCAAATAAGCGATCATCCCCATTGTCGCCATCAACAAGTCATCAGAGATATAAGCTGGGCTTCAGATTACGCCATACTACGTCAAGTGTGCGGGATGTACAGGACACGTACTGGTGGTGGCTTCTAGTGTATGTTATTTGTACAATGGGTGCATAGGACATACCTTAGTGTATGTTATTTGTGCAATGGGTGTATGAGACATACCTTATTGTATGTTATTTGTGCAATTAGTGTATGATACATACCTTAGTGTATGTTATTTGTGCAATGGGTGTATGAGACATACCTTAGTGTACGTTATTTGTACAATGGGTGTTTGAGACATATCTTAGTGTATGTTATTTGTACAATGGGTGTATGAGACATACCTTAGTGTATGTTATTTGTACAATGGGTGTATGCGACATACCTTAGTGCATGTTATTTGTACAATGGGTGTATGCGACATACCTTAGTGTATGTTATTTGTGCAATGGGTGTATGAGACATACCTTAGTGTATGTTATTTGTACAATGGGTGTATGAGACATACCTTAGTGTACGTTATTTGTGCATGATGTATGAGACATACCTCAGTGTATGTTATTTGTGCAATTAGTGTATGTTATTTGTACAATGGGTGTATGAGACATACCTTAGTGTACGTTATTTGTACAATGGGTGTATGAGACATACCTTAGTGTATGTTATTTGTGCATGATGTATGAGACATACCTTAGTGTATGTCATTTGTGCAATTAGTGTATGAGACATACCTTAGTGTACATTATTTGTACAATGGGTGTATGAGACATACCTTAGTGTATGTTTTTGTACAATGGGTGTATGAGACATACCTTAGTGTATGTTATTTGTACAATGGGTGTATGAGACATACCTTAGTGTATGTTATTTGTACAATGGGTGTATGAGACATACCTTAGTGTATGTTATTTGTACAATGGGTGTATGAGACATACCTTAGTGTATGTTATTTGTACAATGGGTGTATGAGACATAACTTAGTGTATGTTATTTGTACAATGGGTGTATGAGACATACCTTAGTGTACGTTATTTGTACAATGGGTGTATGAGACATACCTTAGTGTATGTTATTTTTACAATGGGTGTATGAGACATACCTTAGTGTAGGGCTGTCCGGCGTCTTTCAACATGGCGGCCTTCCACGTCAACAGCCGGGCACTCTCCAGGCGTACCTCCATGTCAGCCAACTTCATCTGCAGCAGACAGGCCGCATTAACGATACATTAAGGCAGGGTATTAGACAGCAGACATGCCGCATTAACGATACATTAAGGCAGGGTATTAGACAGCAGGCAGGCCGCATTAACGATACATTAAGGCAGGGTATTAGACAGCAGACAGGCCGCATTAACGATACATTAAGGCAGGGTATTAGACAGCAGACAGGCCGCATTAACGATACATTAAGGCAGGGTATTAGACAGCAGACAGGCCGCATTAACGATACATTAAGGCAGGGTATTAGACAGCAGACAGGCCGCATTAACGATACATTAAGGCAGGGTATTAGACAGCAGACAGGCCGCATTAACGATACATTAAGGCAGGGTATTAGACAGCAGACAGGCCGCATTAACGATACATTAAGGCAGGGTATTAGACAGCAGACAGGCCGCATTAACGATACATTAAGGCAGGGTATTAGACAGCAGACAGGCCGCATTAACGATACATTAAGGCAGGGTATTAGACAGCAGACAGGCCGCATTAACGATACATTAAGGCAGGGTATTAGACAGCAGACAGGCCGCATTAACGATACATTAAGGCAGGGTATTAGACAGCAGACAGGCCGCATTAACGATACATTAAGGCAGGGTATTAGACAGCAGACAGGCCGCATTAACGATACATTATGGCAGGGTATTAGACAGCAGACAGGCCGCATTAACGATACATTATGGCAGGGTATTAGACAGCAGACAGGCCGCATTAACGATACATTAAGGCAGGGTATTAGACAGCAGACAGGCCGCATTAACGATACATTAAAGCAGGGTATTAGACAGCAGACAGGCCGCATTAACGATACATTATGGCAGGGTATTAGACAGCAGACAGGCCGCATTAACGATACATTAAAGCAGGGTATTAGACAGCAGACAGGCCGCATTAACGATACATTAAAGCAGGGTATTAGACAGCAGACAGGCCGCATTAACGATACATTATGGCAGGGTATTAGACAGCAGACAGGCCGCATTAACGATACATTAAGGCAGGGTATTAGACAGCAGACAGGCCGCATTAACGATACATTAAGGCAGGGTATTAGACAGCAGACAGGCCGCATTAACGATACATTAAGGCAGGGTATTAGACAGCAGACAGGCCGCATTAACGATACATTAAGGCAGGGTATTAGACAGCAGACAGGCCGCATTAACGATACATTAAGGCAGGGTATTAGACAGCAGACAGGCCGCATTAACGATACATTAAGGCAGGGTATTAGACAGCAGACAGGCCGCATTAACGATACAATAAGGCAGGGTATTAGACAGCAGACAGGCCGCATTAACGATACATTATGGCAGGGTATTAGACAGCAGACAGGCCGCATTAACGATACATTAAGGCAGGGTATTAGACAGCAGACAGGCCGCATTAACGATACATTAAGGCAGGGTATTAGACAGCGGACAGGCCGCATTAACGATACATTAAAGCAGGGTATTAGACAGCAGACAGGCCGCATTAACGATACATTAAGGCAGGGTATTAGACAGCAGACAGGCCGCATTAACGATACATTATGGCAGGGTATTAGACAGCAGACAGGCCGCATTAACGATACATTAAGGCAGGGTATTAGACAGCAGACAGGCCGCATTAACGATACATTAAGGCAGGGTATTAGACAGCAGACAGGCCGCATTAACGATACATTATGGCAGGGTATTAGACAGCAGACAGGCCGCATTAACGATACATTATGGCAGGGTATTAGACAGCAGACAGGCCGCATTAACGATACATTAAGGCAGGGTATTAGACAGCAGACAGGCCGCATTAACGATACATTAAGGCAGGGTATTAGACAGCAGACAGGCCGCATTAACGATACAATAAGGCAGGGTATTAGACAGCAGACAGGCCGCATTAACGATACACTAAGGCAGGGTATTAGACAGCAGACAGGCCGCATTAACGATACATTAAGGCAGGGTATTAGACAGCAGACAGGCCGCATTAACGATACATTAAGGCAGGGTATTAGACAGCAGACAGGCCGCATTAACGATACATTAAGGCAGGGTATTAGACAGCAGACAGGCCGCATTAACGATACATTAAGGCAGGGTATTAGACAGCAGACAGGCCGCATTAACGATACATTAAGGCAGGGTATTAGACAGCAGACAGGCCGCATTAACGATACATTAAGGCAGGGTATTAGACAGCAGACAGGCCGCATTAACGATACATTAAGGCAGGGTATTAGACAGCAGACAGGCCGCATTAACGATACAATAAGGCAGCGCATTAGACAGCAGACAGGCCGCATTAACGATACATTAAGGCAGGGTATTAGACAGCAGACAGGCCGCATTAACGATACATTAAAGCAGGGTATTAGACAGCAGACAGGCCGCATTAACGATACATTAAGGCAGGGTATTAGACAGCAGACAGGCCGCATTAACGATACATTATGGCAGGGTATTAGACAGCAGACAGGCCGCATTAACGATACATTAAGGCAGGGTATTAGACAGCAGACAGGCCGCATTAACGATACAATAAGGCAGCGTATTAGACAGCAGACAGGCCGCATTAACGATACATTAAGGCAGGGTATTAGACAGCAGACAGGCCGCATTAACGATACATTAAAGCAGGGTATTAGACAGCAGACAGGCCGCATTAACGATACATTAAGGCAGGGTATTAGACAGCAGACAGGCCGCATTAACGATACATTATGGCAGGGTATTAGACAGCAGACAGGCCGCATTAACGATACATTATGGCAGGGTATTAGACAGCAGACAGGCCGCATTAACGATACATGGAGGACACCAATGATAATGGGTACTAGGGATTCTGTGTAATAAGAATTCGGAATATTAGGAATTATGGGCACTAGGGATGCTGGATATTAGGGATGTTGGATACTAGGGATGTTGGATACTAGGGATGCTGGTTACTAGGGATGCTGGATATTAGGGATGCTGGATATTAGGGATGCTGGGCACCAGGGATTCTGGATACTAGGGATGCTGGATACTAGGGATGTTTGATACTAGGGATGCTGGTTACTAGGGATGCTGGATATTAGGGATGCTGGATATTAGGGATGCTGGATACTAGGGATGCTGGATACTAGGAATGCTGGATATTAGGGATGCTGGGCACCAGGCCCCACTTTTACTATCGAAGATCACTTAATCTCTAAATATGAGATTAGATGATATTCGTACAAAAAACACACTTTATTGAGATGGATTAGTGGAAAGACGTCCGGCATCATCTCCTCCGTTCACAATATCCAGCCAATCATTGTTTTGCCTTGGGAAAAACGAAGGAAACTAGCCAATCATGTCAAAAAATTTGAGGATTATCCTTGTTTTCAGGATGATCTCACATAGTAAAAGTGGGGCCAGGGATTCTGGATACTAGGGATGCTGGATACTAGGGATGCTGGATACTAGGAATGCTGGATATTAGGGATGCTGGATACTAGGGATGGTTGGCACTGGAGATGCTGGATACTAGGAATGGTTGCCACAGGAGATGCTGGATACTAGGGATACTGGATACTAGGGATGCTGGATACTAGGGATGCTGGATACTAGGGATGCTGGATACTAGAGATGTTGGATACTAAGGATGCTGGTTACTAGGGATGCTGGAAATTAGGGATGGTTGGCACTGGAGATGCTGGATACTAGGGATGGTTGCCACAGGAGATGCTGGATACTAGGGTTACTGGATACTAGGGATGCTGGATACTAGGGATGCTGGATACTAGGGATTCGGGACATCATGGTTTATAGACAGCAGGGATTCTAGACACGATTCGCTAATTCAGTATTATAACGAAAAGGCATTTGTAAGTAATGCTTCAAATTAACTAAGCGAATCATTGACAGATGATGAATATACATCAGATTCCATCCTACATTAGATTGAGGATTTCACAGCTGATGCTTTCTTTATATGGGTATCACGACTTACCTGTATTGCTTGGAATGTAGCGATGGGCTTCCCGAAGGCCTTTCTCTGTCCAGCATAGGCTAGAGCACATTCCATCGCGGCCTTCAAAACAACATGTCACACCAACAGGATAAGTAAACAAGACTATATACGTTATATACCGCACATAACGCCAACTTACCGTCTTTAGTTGTTTATGTCTATTCATGACAGAATCAGCATACGGAGATTAAGCATAGTGCTTCTGGTCTCCTGCGCATATATGTGGCTTAAAACATACACAAATTACTCATTTCTGGTATCCTGATTAATAATGTTCACTGCCTTGTTGACCTTTCAATCAACAGCATGGCTTTAAGTTTGGATGAAACGTGTCCCAATGGCGGCGTATTGTGACACATGCCTGTGCTATACCCAGTCCCTGGCCAGCAATACCGATTCGGCCAGCGTCCAGAGTTTTCTGAAAGTAGACAATGGATACCAATAATACAATGATGTCAGATCCAACGACTCGTCGCCCAACACAACAATTGGTGCGTAATTGTTGGCAATAGTTGTATGAAGTTTTGCTTGCAAAAATACTTCCGTAAAGTACAAACAATGAAAACGTGCTGGCTTCGTAAAGTGTTGTAAAGTAAGAGATCATAGGTATAACAAATTATTTGAACGGTTATAGAGATATTTTGGAGAAACTGAAATATAGGCGAGTGGAATTTAATATCAGTTCAATACTTAAATCTACAGCATTTCCTCAATAATTAAGGTAATATTACCATTGCAATCTTGAAGCCGAAGCCGGGTTCTCCTAACATATTGTCCTTGGGAATACGAACGTCTTCAAAAATAATGGTGGACGTGGATGTGGCCTTAATACCCAGCTTGTCTTCCTTCTTGCCCAAGGAAACACCAGGCGTATCCATGGGAATGATGAAGGCACTGATTCCCTGGAGAGATCAGAATGTATCCAATGTTACATCGTTTAACACTCGTTTCCCTTCGCCGTGAAAACAAATATCCCATCATTAGACACATATATCTATTCCTGCGAAATGGAATTTCACTGTGAAGACTTTGTAAAATGAAGCACGTGAAGCACGCTTTGGTATCAGTTGATCGTTGCTAGCAACCATCCAGAGCAACTGTGGAAAGCGATAAAATTCACGAAGAAAAATTAAGCTGAAATAAATGACATACAACCAAATGCATGGTATAATTACTTCAATTTATGATAAAGCTGTCATAAGTGAATTTTTCGAGACTGTCACCACAAAATAACGCTTCCAACTAGGTTATCAAAAAATAGAGTCTCTTCGATAGATGACTTTTACTGCAAACTTTCGCCTAATACGTTACAAACCACTGCTGGAGTAATTCTAAAATTGATCTCTGACCATTTACATTATTTTGTTTGTATGCACACCTCACACAGCTGCGCTAAAACGCCTAAATTGGTTGAACCTGAGAAATGAGCTGTCATTTATTGACATTTCCGACAAATTGGACACTAGTTTAACAGCAAACCCAAATGAACATAATTGAAGATATTATTCTCAATATAAAAGAGAAGCATTTTCCAATCAGAACTGTTAAATTTAATAAGCGAAAGCATAAGAAAGCTAACTGGATTACGGCCGGTATATTAAAGTCGATTGCCTTTCGCGATAAACTATACAAAAAGGTAAAAACAACCCCAGTGGAGAGTGAACGTATATGATACCCTTAACACTAATTTTCGTATGTATAATGGCATTATACGGCGTAATATTCAACTAGCAAAGAGACAATATTTTCAGTCCCGTTTTGAAAAGTGTAAAAGTGATATGAAACAAACCTGGAGTACTCTTAAAGACATATAAAACAAGTCAAAGGATAAGAAAAAACTCCCAGGTGATTTCACTATAGACGGTCAAGCAACCTCGGATCAACTTGAAATAGTTATTAAGTTTAATGCCTTCTTCACCAATATTGGACCAAATCTCGCTGGAAAACTAAAGAAGACCTGTGATATTTCCTTCCAAAAGTATCTGCATGATCCTTGTAAAAATAAATTAAACTTTAGTACTCTTTCTGCAAATCTTGTCGGAAGGGTCATTGATGGTTTAAAGCCAAAGGTTAGTTATGAGCATGACAATATTTCTGTTAAATTCCTGAAAGACATAAAAGCAGAAATAAGTGAAGCTCTCTATCATGTTATCAATCAGTCACTTACAACTGGAATCTTTCCTGATAAAAGCCAAAAATAGCTAAAGTCATTCCAGTGTTTAAAAGCGGCGATGAAAATTTGGTAAGTAATTACAGACCGATATCAGTATTGCCCGCGTTTTCAAAAGTGTTTGAGAAAGTTATAGTTGAACAGTTATATCAAAGCTTTCAAGTGAATAAGTTATTAAATGACTCATCAGAGTTAGCAATCCTCGAATTGGTCGATCGGACTCTGCAGAAGATTGACGTGGGAGAGGTGCCTATCAATATATTTCTTGATCTATCCAAAGCGTTTGACACGATTAATCTTTAAGTATTCTTTTACACAAATTAGACCAATATGGGGTCTCGGGAAACGCAGGTCTGCTTGTAACTAGTTATTTAAAAGATAGTAAGCAGTACGTCCATATTGAAAATAGCGATTCAGACCTTTCTCTTATTACAACAGGAGCCGCATGATTCAATACTTGGACCACTCTTATTTATTAAGACGAAAATGTTCCATGTTCCAATTTCTCCGTGAAGGGTATAAGTGAGACAACCGTCACCTGGCGTGATACGTGACATTAGTATTTGGGCACGAATATCTATATTGGTCAAGGTCACGCTTCCAAGGTCAAGGTCACGCTTCCAAGGTCAAGGTCACGCTTCCAAGGTCAAGGTCACAGCAAGTTCAAGGTCACGAAATAGATTTTCCCGCGTAACTTCGTTAATATCGGGTCTCGAGATTCGCTGTTTGTTTGAGAGTATTCGTCAGGGAGAGGCGGAAACGCAGTACTCGCTCAGAGTTTTCCGGATACTGAACGGTTTTCGAGTAATCGGCCAATCAATATTCAGCGTACGTGTCAAGTGGCGTTTTGAACTTTGCAAGGCCATAACTCGGTCAATATTTGAGCTAGGGAGCCCAGATTTGGCATGAATGGAGAGAGAAATGTGAGCTAGGTCGATCGAAACCACCTCAGAATTGCTCTAGGACGCTTAGTTTGGCCGCTAGAGCGCTCGCAAGAGGTGCACCCCCCTCCATGCCGACGCTCCCATTATGAGTCAACGGCGATATGGACCAGCACTCTTTCGGGGACCGGTTGCAAAAGACGGGCAAACGTCGACTTGGGTATGGAATCCGCCTTCGCTTTTAGCCTATCACGCTTAGTTCCGCCGCTAGGGGGCTCCGTAATTCAGCGATGACGAGTCCGAGAAGAGCGATTCGGGCGTGACCAAGGACACGTAGGAAGTCGGAATTTGAACGTATTCACTCTAAACGACCCCCTCGACCTGGAAAAATAGCCGGCGTTGAACAGCAGCCGTTAGATGGCGCTCGTCCAGCACATCACGATATTTGGGGTCTAATTTGCGCTTTCAGCCAGCAATTTGGCCTGGCTACAGCTTTCACTGGGCGATATGGTCTCGAACGCCAGGCCGAACAATCAATGAGCGAGCGGCGATGGGTCTTAAAATGGTCGAAGTAGTCCCAAAACTCCCATTTTCGTCCCTTCTCAAGCTCTGCTTGACCGTCCAATTAACGAGTCCGAAACACGAAAATGTTCCATTTTCGTCTTATGTCGGTGTGTTCCGTTAGTCTGTGTGTGTGTCTATCTGTCTGTCTGTTTGTCCCGCTGCGCATTATCTTTCGAATGCCTTAACGTACGCCCAGGCTGGTAATCTTCATGCGAGCACAGCCCGTCACAGTCTTCGCCTTGCCAGTGGGTCACCCTGAGGGTGGATCGAGACCCAAGGCAACCCACCCGCATGCGATCAGAGTGACTATATATTTAAGTAGCCGCGGAGACGGCAGAGTTACAAACAGAGTAAGGCATATAACGAGAGATCGGACCCTGATATACTGTGCCGACAATACAGAAGTCTATGGATTAAACCACCTATCGTTACTCTACCAAATTAGTTCCCCGAGCCAGTGAAACGGACGCCTGGTGACACTATCTTCAAAGAAACCATTAAACCATTTTCGTTTAAAACCTAAATGTTATCACATACACAAGACTGTTGGGCATCGTTAGATGTTCCGCCCATGCCCTAAAAATCGAAAAGGGAAGACAAAATGCTACACTTCTACAATTAAGAATCTGCCCAATATGGAAAAAAAACAAGGACCAAGTTTCAATGTAACCCATCGGTGATATAAGCTTAACTATAAATTGCACATGTGTTACGAATATTTACTGTTATAATGTTTATATTTGGGCCTGATGGCTATGAATTCTCAATGAATAAAAAAAGCGGTATTTGGTTACATACTAGTATTACTTTCATACATGTTTCACTATAATAACAACACCAACATTCCAATTTGAACTCCATTCACCTACTTTATGTTTCAATGCCTTGTCTGTCGTTGCGAACACCTACAAAGAATTCAACAAATTAAATCATTAAAAGTTCAAAACAGTTAATATCAAGACAGTGACGAACATATATTACAAAGATCACTTTATAATATTGTAGCGTAGGACAACAAATCACGTGCATGAACGGCACTCATGATGCAATGTAACTTCCGGAAATCTATTACTTCCGCTACCGCGGGAACCACACTTTCACCGATTTCTCACGCCTTTGCAAGCAAATATTACAACAGTTTTTTCGTGGGGAGTGAACACCTTAACACTTCAACAAGTAAAGCAATTATAAAGCAAGTTAACAAGTCGGTTTCCAATGTTAGACAAGCATATCAGCGTTAACCAATTTGCTTCCTGGGCCCACGTGAGATGGTTCAAAGACTACACCATTGGCGGAAACTTACTATTGAATGTTTGGCTTCATAGCTGTTGGTGATCCAGCACTTGGTGCCGTTAACGACCCAGCTGTTGCCGTCTAGGGTGGCAATGGTGGAGGCGGCGCCAGCGTCACTGCCATTACCTAGGCAACCGTCATGGCAGTGTACCTCTTTTATTTTCAACTATGACTTGTTGCGGGAGGGGATTGTATTTCGTGAACGTATTTTTAGCGTTAGTCAAGTGTTCTCATACCAATCTGACCACAGAATTCTATGACTTTGCGTGATTTTACATAATTATTTTCTAGGTTCGTAGCATGTATACATGGATAAGTCACCATGATAATGAAAAAGGTCATTTACAAGCACAGGTCAGAAACACCATAAGAATGTCTATAAACTGTACGACAGCCTAAATGGTGCTAAACTAAATATAAACTAACCATGTCAGAATCAATAATTGACTACAAAACTACACTGATGGAAGTAAGCGGTTAGGTGTGTATTTCAAACTAAAACCTGAAAATGAGTTGAGCATAAATAACCACTGGACGTGAAGCTAATGCGCGTGTAGTACAGTGGTAGGACAACAAAAACAGGTGCCAAAACAGACAGAAGAGACCCTGTTAAATTCACGAATCAAGCCATGTGCTGCTTGCGCGGTGTGGACTGACTACTCACCTGGTTCACTGAGACCGAAGCACCCCACGTGTCCTCCCTTGGTCAGCGGCACGATGAATTCCTGCTTCTGATCCTCGTTAGCGAAGTTATTCAGAGGCCCCAGGTACAAACTCTGCGAATACATAGATAATTGTTAACACTGTAACACTCACCAAGGATAGGTTAGATTACAGCGCCTCGATAGAGATGTGGCTGGCATTGGGAGTGATGATCCGATAAATTGGATCTCCTCAAATGCAAAGTATGGATCCTAAAAGAGGAACCATTAAGGGAAGTCGGAAAACACATGCCACTTGACCAACATGTAAGTTTTATAAATACATGTTCTATAAAAGTCTGCTTTGTACGCTGACTGACTGGCAGGCCGATACGGTAGCTGACTAGCTGACACGGGGGAGGTTGGTACACGGGCTGGCTGGTACGCTAGCTAGATGATACACGGACAGGTTGGTACGCTAGCTACCTGGTACACGGCAGGTCGGTACGCTGGCTAGGTACACGGGCAGGTTGGCACCTTAGCTAGATAGTACACGGGCAGGTTGGTACGCTAGCTAGATGATACACGGACAGGTTGGTACGCTTGCTGGCTGGTACACGGGCAGGTTGGTACGCTGGCCAGATAGTACACAGCAGGTTGGTATGCTGGCTGGCTGGTACACTGTTGATACGCTGATAGGTTAACATTATGGTAAGCTGGTTCGCTGGTACACAAGCTGGTTGGTACGATGGCTTACTGATATGATGGCTTCAAGTATTGGGACGCGAGCTGGTTGGTACAACAGCCGGTTGGTACGCTAGCTGGTACGCTAGCTGGTTGGTACGCCAGTATTGTTACACTGGTTTGTGACTGACCGGTACGCCAGACGGTCAGTCGGTCGACCGGTTGATCTGTAGGTCGACCGGTGGGTACACCTGGTACTCACGTTGTGTGCGCTGACGATGGTACCGGTGGAGGCACACCCGCGGGACACCTCCTCCATGCCGATGGCGTAGGCCAGGTAGTCCATGCCTGCCCCGCCCAGCCGCTCCGGGGTGTCCATGGCCATCATCCCCAGCTCTCCCAGCTGCTTGACCTGCAGACACAGCCACACAGCCTTTAACCCTACCCGGAGGACTCGTGAAGAACGCGTTAATCCTACTGGAAGTTACAGCATAAGCAATACAACATTTCCCCGATAAGTTATTAGTGGAAATCATGTATATAGGTTCTTGGTATATAAAAACACATAAATTATATGCTATAAATAACGGGGCATGTTGCTAAGCCAATTTTTTTTGACAATGTGCCCAGGACGCAATATTTTGTTTCAAGAATTTTTTTAAAGTATTTTACTGGAACATTAGTTGGAAAGGTTTTCTTTTTACAAAAAAGGCTTCCCGCCGTAGGCTAAAAGGCTGCTATGATGAGATCGGCAGAGTGCATACGCTCTTGTTAATGCTCTCTTGCTACACTGTCAAAAAGTAAGACTATTTGGCGGTGTCAATCCCTTTAAATTGTGATTCATGAAGGTGAACACATGTAAGAAAGGACCTTTTGGCCATAATACCTGTTCTATAGGGAAACGACTCTCCTTGTCCAGCTGTGCCGCTATCGGCTTCAACTCCTTGTCGGCAAAGTCTCGCATGGTTTGTCGCAGCATCTGGTGTGTTTCTGGGAGCATGCTGATTGCGCTTAAACTGCGAGTCCACGCTGGAAACAACAGGGAAGAAGCATGGTTGATTGTGGTTGATGGTTAGATGTACACATCGTACACACGAACAAAATGCATGCACGAATGACTAATTTGGTGCTTCAGGACACTTTGCTGCACAGTGACATTAAACCGGGTGAAATAACCTCCAGGAAAGCGCAGCGCATGTATGCATTAACCACATAATGGGATACGCAACATGATCTGTAAGCCTGAGTACGCCATGCCAGAGTACGCCTGTCAGGGTACGCCTATCAGAGTACGCCCGCCAAGGTACGCCAGTCAAGAGTACCCTCGTCAGAGTACGCCCACCATGGTACGCCTATCTGAGTACGCCCGCCATGGTACGTCCACAAGGGTACGCTCGTCAGAGTACGCCCGTCAGAGTACGCCCGCCAGAGTACGCCCACCCGAGTACGCCCGCCATGGTACGCGCGCCAGGGTACGCCTATCATACGCCCGCCAGGGTACGCCTATCAGAGTACGCCCGCCAGGGTACGCCCACAAGGGTACGCTCGTCAGAGTACGCCCGCCATGGTACGCGCGCCAGGGTACGCCGACCAGAGAACGCCCGCCAGGTTACGCCCACTTCATTACACCCACCAAGGTACGCCTGCCAAGGCACGCCTACCTCATTTCACCCGCCAAGGTACGCCTGCCTCATTACACCCGCCAAGGTACGCCTGCCTCATTACACCCGCCAAGGTACGCCCGCCTTATTACACCCGCCAAGGCACGCCTACCTTATTACACCCGCCAAGGTACGCCTGCCTCATTACACCCGCCAAGGTACGCCTGCCTTATAACACCCGCCAAGGTACGCCTGCCTCATAACATCCGCCTTATTAGTCAGAGTACGCCCGCCAGGGTACGCTCGCCTCATTACACACGCCAAGGTACGCCTGCCTCATTACACCCGCCAAGGTACACCTGCCTCATTACACCCGCCAAGGTACGCCTGCCTCATTACACCCGCCAAGGTACGCCTGCCTCATTACACCCGCCAAGGTACGCCTGCCTTATAACACCCGCCAAGGTACGCCTGCCTCATAACACCCGCCTTATTAGTCAGAGTACGCCCGCCAGGGTACGCTTGCCTCATTACACACGCCAAGGTACGCCTGCCTCATTACACCCGCCAAGGTACACCTGCCTCATTACACCCGCCAAGGTATGCCTGCCTCATTACACCCGCCAAGGTACGCCTGCCTCATTACACCCGCCAAGGTACGCCTGCCTCATTACACCCGCCAAGGTACGCCTGCCTCATAACACCCGCCTTATTAGTCAGAGTACGCCCGCCAGGGTACGCTCGCCTCAATACACACGCCAAGGTACGCCTGCCTCATTACACCCGCCAAGGTACACCTGCCTCACTACACCCGCCAAGGTACGCCTGCCTCATTACACCCGCCAAGGTACGCCTGCCTCATTACACCCGCCAAGGTACGCCTGCCTCATTACACCCGCCAAGGTACGCCAGCCTCATTACACCCGCCAAGATACGCCTGCCTCATTACACCCCCCAAGGTACGCCCGCCTCATTACACCCGCCAAGGTACACCTGCCTCATTACACCCGCCAAGGTACGCCTGCCTCATTACACCCGCCAAGGTACGCCTGCCTCATTACACCCGCCAAGATACGCCTGCCTCATTACACCCCCCAAGGTACGCCCGCCTCATTACACCCGCCAAGGTACACCTGCCTCATTACACCCGCCAAGGTACGCCTGCCTCATTACACCCGCCAAGGTACGCCTGCCTCCTTACACCTGCCAAGGTACGCCTGCTTTATGATACCATACTGGCATGCCATGACACAACAGACCTTGCCGACTCGCAACAGATTACTTTATCAACGAGTTAGCCGTCCCATAATAGCGATTCTTATCGATTACGGGTGCAAAGAGCTTCGTACGACTGTAATTATCAAGGCTGCAACTATTAATAATTACTATGACATGTAACATATAATCATATGGTGACTTTTAGACCTGAATAAATTGGCTGTTCTTCGTGATTTGCTGTCTATGCGTAGCATGGTGCTAGAACACAGTTAACGAAACTGGAAGTAAAATGACTTTTTTTGGTGCATATGAAAGCTAAATTGGGCCAAAAAATCTGCTGGGACAATAGATGAAACTTGACACCTATGTAAGACACCCGTCTTCTCAGTGGAGATCGGTGTAGGAAGCGTATGTATCTCCGACTGAGGTTAGAGCTGCCACCACCACACACTACTTCGGCGGGAAGGATTTCTGTGACGCAAGTCCAGTGCGCCCCGCCAGTTCGCATGTTAACATTTGGCAGCTCGTGGGGGGAGCCATATACATGCCAGGGTTTTGTACAATCCAAATCGGCTGACAGTATCCAAAGCCTTAGTGAACTCGACCTAGGCAGGGAAGAGCGGTTTATGCTGTTTATTAGTTTTTGTCCTGAAGCTGCTGTAGTAAGAATATCATGTCAACATGTAATCACCCAGATGGGCTTCAGGATATATCATGCTTGCATGGTAGTTGCAGCCTGTTTAAGACAACGCTGGCAAAGATCGATCGTTACTGTAATGCTTAAAGAGAACGACATGGCGTGACAATTGATCCAATCCCCCGGTCGGTCCCCTTTGCTTCCGTCCCGTGGGACAGTACCTTTGTTCGGACAAAGCACGGGAAGGTGTGGGGACAAGGTGGAGTTAAAGCAGCAACTTATCTGTATGTCCGATCATTCAGGAATTAAGCAGATATATCCTCTCTTTCCCACGAGTAATCTTTCATTCCCATGAGTAATCTCTCATTCCCACAAGTAATCACTCATTCCCATGAGTATAATCTCTCATTCTCAGGAGTAATCTCTCATTCCCATGAGTAATGATGCATTCCCATGAGTATAGTCTCTCATTCCCATGAGTATAGTCTCTCATTCCCATGAGTAATCTCTCATTCCCATGAGTAATCTCTCATTCCCATGAGTATAGTCTCTCATTCCCATGAGTAATCTCTCATTCCCATGAGTAATCTCTCATTCCAAGGAGTATAATCTCTCATTCCCATAAGTAATCTCTCATTCCCATGAGTAATCTCTCATTCTCACGAGTAATCTCTCATTCCCATGAGTATAATCTCTCATTCCCATAAGTAATCCCTCATTCCTATGAGTATAATCTCTCATTCCCACGAGTAATCTCTCATTACCACAAGTAATCTCTCATTCCTATGAGTATAATCTCTCATTCCCATGAGTAATCTCTGAGTACCACAAGTCATCTCTCATTCCCATGAGTATAATCTCTCATTCCCATGAGTAATCTCTCATTCCCATGAGTAATCTCTCATTCCCACGAGTAATCTCTCATTACCACAAGTAATCTCTCATTCCTATGAGTATAATCTCTCATTCCCATGAGTAATCTCTCATTCCCATAAGTAATCCCTCATTCCTATGAGTATAATCTCTCATTCCCACGAGTAATCTCTCATTACCACAAGTAATCTCTCATTCCTATGAGTATAATCTCTCATTCCCATGAGTAATCTCTCATTACCACAAGTCATCTCTCATTCCCATGAGTATAATCTCTCATTCCCATGAGTAATCTCTCATTCCCATAAGTAATCTCTCATTCCCATGAGTAATCTCTCATTCTCACGAGTAATCTCTCATTCCCATGAGTATAATCTCTCATTCCCATAAGTAATCCCTCATTCCTATGAGTATAATCTCTCATTCCCACGAGTAATCTCTCATTACCACAAGTAATCTCTCATTCCTATGAGTATAATCTCTCATTCCCATGAGTATAATCTTTCATTCCCATCAGGAATCTCTCATTCCCATGAGTAATCTGATTCCCATGAGTAATCTCATTTCCATTAGTAATCTCTCATTCCCATTAGTAATCTCTCATTCCCATGAGTAATCTCTCATTCCCATGAGATTTCGCACTGCTAGTGGAATTAGTCTCACTTAGATTCACCACTGTGGAGTTATTGTGGAGTTGTTTCCAATAGTTTTTGTTGGTATGAGTAATTAATCCCTCATTCCTATGAGTATAATCTCTCATTCCCACGAGTAATCTCTCATTCCCATAAGTAATCTCTCATTCCCATGAGTAATCTCTCATTCCAAGGAGTATAATCTCTCATTCCCATAAGTAATCTCTCATTCCCATGAGTAATCTCTCATTCTCACGAGTAATCTCTCATTCCCATGAGTATAATCTCTCATTCCCATAAGTAATCCCTCATTCCTATGAGTATAATCTCTCATTCCCACGAGTAATCTCTCATTACCACAAGTAATCTCTCATTCCTATGAGTATAATCTCTCATTCCCATGAGTAATCTCTCAGTACCACAAGTCATCTCTCATTCCCATGAGTATAATCTCTCATTCCCATGAGTAATCTCTCATTCCCATGAGTAATCTCTCATTCCCACGAGTAATCTCTCATTACCACAAGTAATCTCTCATTCCTATGAGTATAATCTCTCATTCCCATGAGTAATCTCTCATTCCCATAAGTAATCCCTCATTCCTATGAGTATAATCTCTCATTCCCACGAGTAATCTCTCATTACCACAAGTAATCTCTCATTCCTATGAGTATAATCTCTCATTCCCATGAGTAATCTCTCATTACCACAAGTCATCTCTCATTCCCATGGGTATAATCTCTCATTCCCATGAGTAATCTCTCATTCCCATAAGTAATCTCTCATTCCCATGAGTAATCTCTCATTCTCACGAGTAATCTCTCATTCCCATGAGTATAATCTCTCATTCCCATAAGTAATCCCTCATTCCTATGAGTATAATCTCTCATTCCCATGAGTATAATCTTTCATTCCCATCAGTAATCTCTCATTCCCATGAGTAATCTGATTCCCATGAGTAATCTCATTTCCATTAGTAATCTCTCATTCCCATTAGTAATCTCTCATTCCCATGAGTAATCTCTCATTCCCATGAGATTTCGCACTGCTAGTGGAATTAGTCTCACTTAGATTCACCACTGTGGAGTTATTGTGGAGTTGTTTCCAATAGTTTTTGTTGGTATGAGTAATTAATCCCTCATTCCTATGAGTATAATCTCTCATTCCCACGAGTAATCTCTCATTCCCATAAGTAATCTCTCATTCCCATGAGTAATCTCTCATTCCAAGGAGTATAATCTCTCATTCCCATAAGTAATCTCTCATTCCCATGAGTAATCTATCATTCTCACGAGTAATCTCTCATTCCCATGGGTATAATCTCTCATTCCCATAAGTAATCCCTCATTCCTATGAGTATAATCTCTCATTCCCACGAGTAATCTCTCATTACCACAAGTAATCTCTCATTCCTATGAGTATAATCTCTCATTCCCATGAGTAATCTCTCAGTACCACAAGTCATCTCTCATTCCCATGAGTATAATCTCTCATTCCCATGAGTAATCTCTCATTCCCATGAGTAATCTCTCATTCCCACGAGTAATCTGTCATTACCACAAGTAATCTCTCATTCCTATGAGTATAATCTCTCATTCCCATGAGTAATCTCTCATTCCCATAAGTAATCCCTCATTCCTATGAGTATAATCTCTCATTCCCATGAGTAATCTCTCATTACCACAAGTCATCTCTCATTCCCATGAGTATAATCTCTCATTCCCATGAGTAATCTCTCATTCCCGTAAGTAATCTCTCATTCCCATGAGTAATCTCTCATTCTCACGAGTAATCTCTCATTCCCATGAGTATAATCTCTCATTCCCATAAGTAATCCCTCATTCCTATGAGTATAATCTCTCATTCCCACGAGTAATCTCTCATTACCACAAGTAATCTCTCATTCCTATGAGTATAATCTCTCATTCCCATGAGTATAATCTTTCATTCCCATCAGTAATCTCTCATTCCCATGAGTAATCTGATTCCCATGAGTAATCTCATTTCCATTAGTAATCTCTCATTCCCATTAGTAATCTCTCATTCCCATGAGTAATCTCTCATTCCCATGAGATTTCGCACTGCTAGTGGAATTAGTCTCACTTAGATTCACCACTGTGGAGTTATTGTGGAGTTGTTTCCAATACTTTTTGTTGGTATGAGTAATTAGTAACTAGGCAGTGAAAGTTAACTGAAACTTATAGAGATTTGACAACAAGTTTATTCAAATGACCCTAGTGCTACTACTATGAAACCACTAATTCCACTGCTACTACTACTACTATATATATACTACTTCAAATTCGCACCTGGAGCTGGGTCTTGGAGAGGACAGGTGAGGGGGCGGTCATCTGGACAGATTACATACGCAGGTGGACACTTACAACCATTGAACAAGACTTCCTAGCAAACAAATTAATGTCATGACAACGTTATGATTTGTTGCAATAATATTGTAACCACTTGAAAATGTATGTATTTTTTTACATTACCGGAATGTTTTCAGATAACATTATTAGACATTTGGTCCAGTATTAAAATTGTGCCTTCTGTGAGGAATAATGCGTAAGGCAAAGTGGGCTAATCTCGACCCCATAAGATAAAAACATGTCTATTTTCCTTAATAATGTGACATTAACTTATTTTTTTGTTCAAACAGTATCCAGTGGTATTCAAATAATATGATTTCATAGAAAAAATGAAAACCTAGGCAGATTGTGGGGAGCGCTCATTTTCTAAAAGGCAGTGGGGGCCATGGTCGAACCTCGATCCCTGTGGTCTAACCTCGACCCCCAGGGATAGGTGGGTGATTTAATCTGCATATCGTGATTCTTAGTGTGCGAAAGCAACAATATTAATTCACATAACTGTGCCTCCTATGCCCAACGATAGATAAAGCAACCCCTTGCAACTATATTTATCAGTCTTATTACATGGGTAGTCATAACGCAAATATAGAATACTTCATGGGCCATCACGCCAAGGGAATGCCATTTGGAACAGCTGCGTTACAAAGCCGAAATAACTCCTTCATCTTACAACACATTTAAATATTATTAAACGTCAGAATATGCGGAAGCAGGGCCGGACAGTTATTGTTGCATGTAATTGCAGCCATCAACTGCTAAAACATGATATATTTTTATAACATATTGTTCAAAAATGGCGTTAAATTAAAGAGGGGGTCGAGGTTAGACCACGGTCGTGAAAAAGGTGGGGTAACCTTGATCTCTCCCAAGGTCAAGGTCAATCTGGGGAAGAACTGTCATGATGTCACACCTGTTGTAAACATGGTCTGCTGTCACTCTTTTTCATTTAATAAGTTATCATACTCAGTGTTAAAGAGGCATACTGCTTCCTTTTGAAACTTATGTATCTTAACTTTTGAGATAAGCTGCATAAGCACGTGTTAATGAAGGGTTGCATGACTTATTTAATTCAAATTGGATAAAAAATTACATATCTATAATCCAGCGTCTCTGTGTCTAGTTATTAGGGGCATCCCTAAGATTGTTACCAAAAAATCAAATCGGCGAAAAAATATGGATTGGTGACATCATCAATAAATATAGCACATGGGGATCTAGGTTACCCGAGGATCGAGATTAGCCCACTTTGCCTTATATGTTTAATTAATTAGAAGCATAAGTGTCAAAGACAACCAATTATATATTCTTTTTATGATGTCTTATTTTTCAGGTAATGTTGTCCTAACGTTGGGAAAACATTCATTCCTGACTTCTTACCATTTTGTATTTAATTTAATAAACTAAATCACAGACAATGAAAGGCTCTATAGTTGCCTTGGCATCCTCGTAGCTGGTATAAATATAGAGCATGTATTATTCAAAACACGTTTGGCGCCATGGCAACTATCATTTTATGACGTATATTTTAGTATTTTGGCGACAGAGCGTTTTCTGCCCATGGCGTGTCAGCATGGAGAAATATTCTTGTATCACAAAAAAGGATAACATTGCAGTACAAACGTAAGTTTGGTAACATTAAAATTGCACGGCGTTGCTTTCTCACATCAGAGATTTTGAAAACGATCGCGGCAGATTTACGGAAGATATGGGCCGAAACGACACGCTACAGCAATTATGACTTTAACTTTAAGTTTGACTTTATAGTCGTGATGTCAACTTTGAGATTACATGATTATAATGAAAAGCTAAGCTTAGTGATAACGTTGTAAGTATATGCTTGCTGGGTTAGGCCCCAAGGAAGAAGCCAGGATTTAATTAGATGCCAATGTGACTATGGTATGGAGTATGGAGAGAAAAGCGGCTCGAACCAGGGAACTGCAGAAGCTGAGGACTGAGCTCAAACTCCAAACGCGATCTTTTTTGTATTAGGATTAGCCTAGCCCTGGTACAGGATTAGCCGGTCTAGGAGGTCTACATAAAGATCCATCAACTTGACTGACCTTGTTGCACATTGCGTAGAGTTGACGTTCCCTTCACTGACTGGCGTAGCAGTGTATTTAATGCTGCCATGTCTACAGTTTGTAGAATAAGCGTTTGTGACAGACGACAATCACCTTGAAAAATGGACTTAGACGAAACCAAAAAAAGCACATTGGTATGCCTGCGTCCGGAGCCGTGGACTTGTGGGTCCACAACCTGCGAAACGTCGCATACGACTAAGATAGACTAATTAAAGAAAACAGCAATGTATGCCACGAATCACACAAGCCCACACCACAACGGGCTCCGGGCTGTAGTTTCTTTATTAATTCACATATTATATCAAATGAGGTGTCAGACTAAAGGTCTACATCCCGACAAGACCAGTACATCTTTTAAAATATAAGGAGACATCATTTACATGGCTAAATTAGTTGGCGAAGTGGGTCCCTGTCGGGCACTGGCCTGAAATATACGGCCCCAAACCCACGCCGTGACGCTCAGCTAAGGCTTGTGGACCCAATGTCCACAACGGGCTCCGGGCTGTGGTTTCTTTATTAATTCACATATTATATCAAATGAGGTGTCAGACTAAATGTCTACATCCCGATAAGACCAGTACATCTTTTAAAATATAAGGAGACATCATTTACATGGATAAATTAGTTGGCGAAGTGGGTCCCTGTCGGGCACTGGCCTGAAATATACGGCCCCAAGCCCATGCCGTGACGCTCAGCTAAGGCTTGTGGACCCAATGTCCACAACGGGCTCCGGGCTGTGGTTTCTTTATTAATTCACATATTATATCAAATGAGGTGTCAGACGAAAGGTCTACATCCCGACAAGACCAGTACATGTTTTAAAATATAAGGAGACATCACTTACATGGCTAAATTAGTTGGCGAAGTGGGTCCCTGTCGGGCACTGGCCTGAAATATACGGTATCTAGTCAACTCGACCCAAAACCAACTCGACCCACGACATGCTCGACCCATCACCGTTCCAAGCCCACGCAGTGACACTCATTTTAGGCTTGTGGATCCAATGTCCACAACGGGCTCCGGGCTGTAGTTTCGTTATTAATTCACATATTATATCAAATGAGGTGTCAGACGAAAGGTCTACATCCCGACAAGACCAGTACATCTTTTAAAATATAAGGAGACATCATTTACATGGCTAAATTACATGGCGAAGTGGGTCCCTGTCGGGCACTGGCCTGAAATATACGGCCCCAAGCCCACGCCGTGACGCTCAGCTGAGGCTTGTGGACCCAATGTCCACAACGGGCTCCGGGCTGTAGTTTCGTTATTAATTCACATATTATATCAAATAAGGTGTCAGACAAAAGGTCTACATCCCGACAAGACCAGTACATCTTTTAAAATATAAGGAGACATCATTTACATGGCTAAATTACATGGCGAAGTGGGTCCCTGTCGGGCACTGGCCTGAAATATACGGCCTCAAGCCCATGCCGTGACGCTCAGCTAAGGCTTGTGGACCCAATGTCCACAACGGGCTCCGGGCTGTGGTTTCTTTATTAATTCACATATTATATCAAATGAGGTGTCAGACTAAAGGTCTACATCCCGACAAGACCAGTACATCTTTTAAAATATAAGGAGACATCATTTACATGGATAAATTAGTTGGCGAAGTGGGTCCCTGTCGGGCACTGGCCTGAAATATACGGCCCCAAGCCCATGCCGTGACGCTCAGCTAAGGCTTGTGGACCCAATGTCCACAACGGGCTCCGGGCTGTGGTTTCTTTATTAATTCACATATTGTATCAAATGAGGTGTCAGACGAAAGGTCTACATCCCGACAAGACCAGTACATCTTTTAAAATATAAGGAGACATCATTTACATGGCTAAATTAGTTGGCGAAGTGGGTCCCTGTCGGGCACTGGCCTGAAATATACGGTATCTAGTCAACTCGACCCAAAACCAACTCGACCCACGACATGCTCGACCCATCACCGTTCCAAGCCCACGCAGTGACACTCATTTTAGGCTTGTGGATCCAATGTCCACAACGGGCTCCGGGCTGTAGTTTCGTTATTAATTCACATATTATATCAAATGAGGTGTCAGACGAAAGGTCTACATCCCGACAAGACCAGTACATCTTTTAAAATATAAGGAGACATCATTTACATGGCTAAATTACATGGCGAAGTGGGTCCCTGTCGGGCACTGGCCTGAAATATACGGCCCCAAGCCCACGCCGTGACGCTCAGCTAAGGCTTGTGGACCCAATGTCCACAACGGGCTCCGGGCTGTAGTTTCGTTATTAATTCACATATTATATCAAATGAGGTGTCAGACGAAAGGTCTACATCCCGACAAGACCAGTACATCTTTTAAAATATAAGGTGACATCATTTACATGGCTAAATTACATGGCGAAGTGGGTCTCTGTCGGGCACTGGCCTGAAATATACGGCCCCAAGCCCACGCCGTGAAGCTCAGCTAAGGCTTGTGGACCCAATGTCCACAACGGGCTCCGGGCTGTGGTTTCTTTATTAATTCACAAATTATATCAAATGAGGTGTCAGACTAAAGGTCTACATCCCGACAAGACCAGTACATCTTTTAAAATATAAGGAGACATCATTTACATGGATAAATTAGTTGGCGAAGTGGGTCCCTGTCGGGCACTGGCCTGAAATATACGGCCCCAAGCCCATGCCGTGACGCTCAGCTAAGGCTTGTGGACCCAATGTCCACAACGGGCTCCGGGCTGTGGTTTCTTTATTAATTCACATATTATATCAAATGAGGTGTCAGACGAAAGGTCTACATCCCGACAAGACCAGTACATCTTTTAAAATATAAGGAGACATCACTTACATGACTAAATTAGTTGGCGAAGTGGGTCCCTGTCGGGCACTGGCCTGAAATATACGGTATCTAGTCAACTCGACCCAAAACCAACTCGACCCACGACATGCTCGACCCATCACCGTTCCAAGCCCACGCAGTGACACTCATTTTAGGCTTGTGGACCCAATGTCCACAACGGGCTCCGGGCTGTGATTTCTTTATTAATTCACATATTATATCAAATGAGGTGTCAGACGAAAGGTCTACATCCCGACAAGACCAGTACATCTTTTAAAATATAAGGAGACATCATTTACATGGCTAAATTAGTTGGCGAAGTGGGTCCCTGTCGGGCACTGGCCTGAAATATACGGCCCCAAGCCCACGCCGTGACGCTCAGCTAAGGCTTGTGGACCCAATGTCCACAACGGGCTCCGGGCTGTGATTTCTTTATTAATTCACATATTACATTAAATGAGGTGTCTGACGAAAGGTCTACATCCCGACAAGACCAGTACATCTTTTAAAATATAAGGAGACATCATTTACATGCCAGATTAGTTGGAGAAATGGGGCCCTGTCGGGCGCTGGCCTGAAATATACGGTATCTAGTCAACTCGACCCAAAACCAACTCGACCCACGACATGCTCGACCCACGACATGCTCGACCCATCACCGTTCCAAGCCCACGCAGTGACACTCATTTTAGGCTTGTGGACCCAATGTCCACAACGGGCTCCGGGCTGTGATTTCTTTATTAATTCACATATTATATCAAATGAGGTGTCAGACGAAAGGTCTACATCCCGACAAGACCAGTACATCTTTTAAAATATAAGGAGACATCATTTACATGGCTAAATTAGTTGGCGAAGTGGGTCCCTGTCGGGCACTGGCCTGAAATATACGGCCCCAAGCCCACGCCGTGACGCTCAGCTAAGGCTTGTGGACCCAATGTCCACAACGGGCTCCGGGCTGTGATTTCTTTATTAATTCACATATTATATCAAATGAGGTGTCAGACGAAAGGTCTACATCCCGACAAGACCAGTACATCTTTTAAAATATAAGGAGACATCATTTACATGGCTAAATTAGTTGGCGAAGTGGGTCCCTGTCGGGCACAGGCCTGAAATATACGGTCCCAAGCTCACGCCGTGACGCTCAGCTAAGGCTTGTGGACCCAATGACCCAATGATTGGCGTTTTAAGTCCAGTTTCTCAAACCAGAGACCGTCATGGTTGGCCATTCCATGACGCACAACACGTGCCAACCCCTCTTTTGGGATGCTAGATCCTCACAAGAATTCGAATCGTTGTCGAAAGCCTTGCAAACCTTGTCATGCTTGCAAACATACACACATACTAGTACGCAGTCTTGCTGCGTGTAGCCATGCACACACTTATACTCAAAGTATTCCTGCTTGTAGTCATACACACACACTAATACTCAAAATCCACACACACTAATACTCAAAGTCTTCCTGCATGTAGCCATACACACACGGGGGTACGCAAACTCCTCATAAAGGTAGCCATGAAATGTGCATCTCTAGGGGATTGTGGTCTGCATTAAAGCGCGGACTGTGCATCTCGGGAGGGTTGTGGTCTGCATTAGACACGGGCTGTGCATCTGTGGAGGTTTGCGGTCTGCACTAGACACAAAATATGTACCGCATGGCAGGCGTGGGGTGATTACACTGCAAATATAATCAATTACGATTATAAGAAATACAAAAGTAATCGATAACGATTTCGATGACATTGAGTGTAAACACGATTACAATCATGTTTGCAAGCGTGGCATGATCGAGGACTTTCGGCATCGATTCGGATTCTTGGGAGGCTCTGCATGGCATCCCGGGTGAGGGGGTGGGCACGTATCGTGTGTGAAGGAATGGCCCACCACGACGGGCTCTGGTTTGAGAAACTGGACTTGAAACGCCAACCTAGGCACCCACCGGAGACTACAAACCAAGACCTAACGACAAGTCACCGATGCGACGACTTCTGGTAAGCTTTGTCGGTCACATTGTCACGTTCGTCTAGGGGTAATTTATTACGTATAAATAAAACAATGGACAAAATGAGGACGAAAGAAGGCAAAAAATTCTTCTTTCTTTTCCCCTCTTTCTTTCTCTTTCTCGTCATACATGGCAGCTAGTATTCTTCCGTAAAAGTCCCGCTTCTCTCAGCATTCACAGCAATAATTAAACCATATTAACAAGCCATAATTATTGGTCAAGGTATATGCACATACATTGGTGGCAATACATGTTTGAACTTATGAAATATAAACAAATAAGTACTCTGAAGACACTTACGTGAACATTCACCATTTCCGTTACCATATCTGGCTTCCAGCACACATCATCTTCTAGCAGCACGACAGCTTGTCACCTTGGCACACAGCCGCACAATATACAAAACCTGGCACACAGCCTCACAATATCATGGCACACAGCCTCACAATATCATGGCACACAGCCTAACAATATCATGGCACACAGCCTCACAATATCATGGCGCACAGCAGCGTGATATAATGGCACACAGCCTAACAAAGCGCTGGCACACAGGGTAACAACGCGCTGACACACAGCCTCACCACAGTAACCTCATCTCTCATCTGTTTATCTCTTTACTGCGGTTCAATATATACCGGCTACTGCCACTCCCATCTCTACTACAATTAACCAAGGACACTAAAATTAACTCGTACACAGTCACGCAATTAGACCTTCCCAGATGCTGACATCTAGAACGCTGACACAACTTGATTACTTGGCCAACTTTGGCACTCCTTCACACAGATGAAACTGCCATAGACATCGATAACTCAAAACCCTAAATCGAAAAACCCTGAATCCGTGACAATACTCCCCTCTTAAGAAAATATCACTGCATATTTTACCAACAACGGGTTTCCAAAACTATGTACAAATATTACGCACACAAGACACATCTATTCCTGCATACGACTAAGATAATCAGCGATAACATTGTCTTTGCCCTTAATGGCACGAATCTGATCTTTGTAGTTCTGGAAAAACATCGGCCATCTCATAATACGACTATTAGAGACTTTGCATTTGTCAATGTACACTAAGGGTTGATGATCAGTTTCTAAGACGAACTCCTTTCCATATAGGTAAGTTTGAAAACGTTTAATGGCCCAAACTAAGGCCAAACATTTGCGTTCTATGACTGAAAATTATTTTTTTCGGACAATGAGTTTAAACCATTTGACAATTTCCTCACTAATCTGTTAAAGGATGCAGTTGCATTGATCATTCCAAATGACATCTTACCAAACTGATACAAACCATCTGATGTAACAAAAGCTGTCATTTGCTTCGAACCTTCTTCCATAGGGATCTTTTCTTTGTTTATCAGTCAAATCAGGATTTATTACCACATCTCTATAAGTCTATTTTCCTTTTACATCCGGTAAGTCTACGAGATTATCATCTTCAACATCTTCACCACATTCAATTATCGCGGTAGCAGCAAACTCTGTTGTAGTTACATCAGATGGTTTGTTATACAGTCTCAACATATTCGCATGAAACGTCTTCGTTTTATCATTGATTCTGATTTGATAGTCATTCAGAGCTACACATCGCTCTACCAAATATGGTCCTTTCCACTGAAGTAACAACTTATTGTTTGAAGTTGGCAGCAATACTAAAACATGATCACCTATTTTGAAGGGTTTTTTCTTTGCTCCACGATCGTATTGTCGTTTTTGTCGCACTCTGGCTTCAGTCAACTCGCGATGAGCTAGTTTACATGTATCTTCAAGTCGAGTTTTCAGATCTAGGACATACTAATAAGTAGTTTTCACATCGTCACATTCAACATCTTTAGTCCACAGTTGTTTTAATATCTGCATAGGGCCACGCACAGTTCAGTCATACAACATTTCAAATGGGGAAAATCCTAGGCTTTCCTGAGTAGCTTCACGATAAGCAAACGAGAACGTCAAGCGTAGAAGGAGACGAAAATCTGGGGATAAGTGCAATTGGAATATATATAGCGAGTGCCGACTATGTACATGCATTGCTGACAGAGTATATGCCGAAATGCCCGCGCGCCGTGAGTCATTTGGCGTATCGAAGCTTTATAATGGGATCGGCCATGTTAAATGTCTTTGTTTTTTTGCGTGCAAAGCACTGGTCTGATTTGAATGGTATTTGGCACACATGATGTCAGTAATATTGGTACCTATTCCACGACATACGGGAAGTCTATCTGCATATATGTAGGCACAGCGATTTTTCTCCATTTTTATTCGGGTCAAATTTAACCATCCAATAGCTCGAAAGCTATAAATGTGAGGTAAAATCTGGGACACATTTCTTTTGTGCCTCTCTCAGAAGAATACTTTGAGAGAAACCGCGGATCTCTAGAGCCGATATTAACGGAGCTACGAAGAAAAACATGATTCGTGACCTTGACCTTATTGTGACCTTGACCTTGGAAGCGTGACCTTGATCAATATAGTGCTTTGGCCCAAATACTAATGTCATGTCTCACGCAAAGTGTCGGTTGTCTGACATGTCCCCTTCATGGAGAAATTGGGGAGGCCATTTTCCCGCCAAAATGCTCCCGTAGGGTCCCATGTTAAACTTTGGGAATTTTTAGCGGGAAAACTATTTGGGCGATTTGCATAAATGAAAGACCATATAGAAGGTACTAATGGGCTCAATACGAGAAATAATTTGCAGCGTGATTAAATAGAATGGAATGTTGGTGTTTTAGGCCACTTTTGTGCACATACAGGCTAAATTGGGCCAAGGAACCTCCCGAGACGATGAAGGATGAAGGAATGAAACATGCCCCAGATTAGGTGCCCGAGCCCGGATTCGAACCCAGGACCTATTGATCTGCGGTCTAGTGCGCTAACCACTACACCAGGGAGGCCCCCTGATTAAATGGAAACTGCGAACGTTATAGCGATTCCGTTTTTTGGTCCTATCTTTCAATGGTTAAGAGAAGTTTGAAAAATTCCTGTGACCTTGACCTTTGACCTACATTGCCCATCTACAAATTTAGCCTGATGGTGGGCCGTGGCATTGTCTGTGCAGAAGGCGGAGTCGATATCTCAAACTTTATAAACAAAAAAAAAAATCTAAAATTTTCAATTTTCAAAAGGCTGTGGCGCGAAAACTGTTTATCCTATGTCAAAATGGCAATATTAAGAGAGCTAGAGCGGAAAATGTGTTTTGGACGTATCATCGTGACTTTGAACTTTGAGTTATATTGCCCATTCACGAACTTGACCTGTCGATTGGCTGTCGGAATGTTTTGGTAAAAGAAGAGAACGATATCTTTAGGCATTTGACAGATAATGCGTCTACAGACAGACAGACAGACAGACAAACCGAACACACCGACACAAGACGAAAATCATAGATTTTCGTCTTAACAAAACTGCTGGCAATTATCTGTCCCAATCCTTGGGTTTTTCGTTACAAAGACGCTTTAAAATCTGCTTCATGGTTCCGTTAAATCTTTCAATCAATCCATTACAAATGGGATGGTAAGAAGTTGTAGTAAGCTGTTTGATAGAGACTAATCTGCAAATTTCTCTCATCAAGTCTGATGTAAACTGAGAACCTAAGTCACTGAGCACTTCGTCAGGAAAACCAACTCTGCTGTATATACTCAAAAGTGCCTCGGCAACAGTCTCCGTATCAATTTTCTTCAAGAGAACAGCTTCAGGGTACCTGGTGGCATAATCTATGACAGTCAAGGTATATCGGTGACCTCTGTCAGATGAAGGTTAAATAGGACCAACAAAGTCGACAGCACCACGTTTGAATGGTCTGTCAATCAATGGAAGTTGAACCAGAGAAGCTTTACCAGATTTGCCTTTGGGAATAGTGCATTGACAAATGTCGCAGGATCGACAGAATCGCGTGACGTCACCATGTACATTTGGCCAGTAGAATTGAGTTAATATCTTATCACTGGTCTTCCTGATGCCTAAATGACCACCAATGAGTGATTCATGAGCCAAAGCGAGAACCTGAGGACGATACGAACTGGGAACTACCAACTGTCTTATCGCGTCGCGACCTGGTATCAGCGGTTCAATGACCTTGTAAAGAAGTCCCTTCCGAATTTTAAAGGCAGAAGTATTCGAGTTGTTAATTTTGGGTGGATCGTCGGCGTGAGCCATTAACCACAATTTAGAAAGAGACTTCAGAGGGCATCAATCAGAGATTCAACAGTGACGTTGTCGCCTACACCGTCAGGAACACGTAATGGTTGCGGTACGTCACATTGTCGTTTTGTCTGACTCCTAGTTACAATGGTATTAGCAATTTTTGCTGGATTTTGATTTTGCACCATCAATATTTCCAATAATTAGATCATAGATTGGGTTCTGCGTGCACAAAGCTTCATCTTCTCCAGAGTAGAATGGGGTATTTACTTGAACCTTAGCAACTGGGTATTTTCGCATAGTGCCGTCAATTAGTAAACACATGTATTCTTGCCCGTAAGCTGCTCTGGTTTCACTAAGCTGGAGCGTACAGCAACTCCGCTACATCCTGTGTCACGCAAGGTATTTACTATAGTGCCACCAATCAGACCCTTTCTAACACGCATTCCCATGGAATCAGCGCTTGGTTCTGAACAATCTCCACTTACAATTGGGAGATATTTGCCATTAGCTACTTTTCAACTCAGATACTCTCATTACGCAACAACCAGCGGTTTCTACGTTAGCATTCTCAAGGGCATTACCTGACATCGACAAGTCAGCACCACTAGTGTCTACGGTATTCGTCAACATCATTGCACCCGCTCTTTGTTTAACATCTGGAGTTTTGGAGTTGCGAAATTATCTTGCTATATGACCTGTTTTGTCACAAAGGAAACATCGTCGTCTATCAATAGGGGAGGGAGCAAAGTTATTTGTCTGTTTCCGATCTTCATTTGTAGTTACATTACTGCGACATCGGTCTGCGACATGTCCGATTCGCTTGCACGTATAACAACGTTTGTCTGTCCCGTTATTCTGCATGTCTCTGTCACGGGTCACCACGCGCGTTTTCTTACCGTCTAATGTACAACCGTGAATATACAAGTAGCGCTCAGCATATTCTTCGACAGAGTCACTAGAATGAGGATCTTTCTCACGAATGTATGTGCGCAAATCAAGACTGCAACATCGAAGAAATTGTTCTCTACTGAAGAGATCACTCAGTTAGTGGTACGTCATCTTAATATCTGATAACTCAACCCACCTGGTCGAATTACTGCGGAGTCGAGCCATCTGTTCACTCGGTGTCAGTCCTGGTTCAACATTAGTGTCAAAAAACTTTCTTCTTTCTTTTGTTCTGTACCCGTCTTTGGTCAACAGATATCTGTGTAGTAAAGCGCTTTAACTTTATCATAATCACTGGCGTCTTCTATTGACATCCTGAAGTAGGTTTCCAAAGCCCGTCCAGTAAGTAGTGCACTAAGAGCAGTTGCCCAGTCGTCCGTATGCCATTCCTGAGAATTAGCAAACCTTTCAAATCGATTCCAATATGCGTCAATATTGTCTTTACCGTCTTGGAATGTTGGTAACTTAGGGACCGGAACATGTGATGAGTTGTACTATCTTTACAAATACTTTCTGTTTCGGCGTCTTTCTTAACCTTTTCTAATTCAGTCTCTTTTTCGAGTTTAGTTACTTCAAACTCTCGTTTCATACGCCTCTCATCTCCAAGTCCCATCTACGACCTTTCCAACCTTTCTTTCTTTTCATTTTCCACGAAGTCTTTTACCTCTTAATCGGCATAACCTAAGTCATTGCCAAGCCCCAATAACTCTTTCAACTCTACGTTATCCATTTCCACGACAACTTGACAAATAAGAATCTATGAATGAATAATTAACATTATCACGTGAACTGGTGTCGGGGTGTCGTTTGAGGGAATAAACTGGATTATCGATCTCAGTCAAAGACATTATGTAGATTTCACTCACACAACAAGATATATAAAGACCACCTGCTTCGGTCCACTGCTTGATATTCCACAACACGCCTCCAATCTGACAACATGACAAGGACACTCCACGTGTGGTTCCGTATATAAAGTATTGACACTCCAAGTGATAAGCAGCTGAAACATCTGAGCACAAGTTTAAACATAAATCGACCATGGTGGTACAATTGACACGTTTGACGTAAATTATTGGCTTAGTATAATCATACGGGAAAAATAAGCCAACCGCAATACATATGCGCAAGGAAGGAGTTATACAATCAGCTACACATTTTAGATATATCCCGGACGAGCCCCGACTTTTTCGAGTTATGGTTTTGAGTTATCGATGTCTATGTCAGTTTCATCTGTGTGAAGGAGTGCCAAAATTGGCCAAGTTGTGTGAGCGTTCTAGATGTCAGCATCTGGGAAGGTCTAATTGCGTGACTGTGTACGAGTTAATTTTAGTGTCTGGTTAACTGCAGTAGAGATGGGAGTGGCAGTAGTCGTGTGCCATGATATTGTGAGGCTGTGTGCCATGATATTGTGAGGCTCTGTGCCACGATATTGTGAGGCTGTGTGCCATGATATTGTGAGGCTGTGTGTCATGATATTGTGAGGCTGTGTGCCATGATATTGTGAGGCTGTGTGCCATTATAAGTTCAAACATGTATTGCCACCAATGTATGTGTGTATACCTTGACCAATAATTATGACTTGTTTATATTGTTTAATTATTGCTGTGAATGCTGAGAGAAGCGGACTTGTACGAAAGAATAATAGCTGCCATGTATGATGAGAACGAGAAAGAAAGAGGGGGAAAGAAAGAAGAATTTTATTGTATTATGTAAACACAATATTTCGCCCTCATTTTGCCCATTGTTTTATTTATACGTTATCAATTAGTCCTAGACGAACGTGACAGATAGGCGAGGCTTATTTAGTCATAAGCGCAAATACCGCGACGCAAATCGTATCACTTAAACCAAACAAAGCTGCAAATCCATCATCTTTCGCAGACGGACGGATGCTAATCATACTTCCCATGGTTTAAACCTTAAAGTAACTATTTCAACAACAAGTTAATATTGGACGAATTTGGCGAGAACGGTATCATGAGTTCAGAAGCAAGCGATTCCAGTACCAGCAGTTTGTATGAAGCCTGGGTAAAAGCCGATTTCTGATCGTAATGTTATGCGTTCAATTCCTGAGGGGCAAAGGATGTTATGGCATTTACTGATGGCTGCAACCCTTCTTCAGGCTGAAGACTGTGTCTTCTCCACGGTACTCATTTTGTGAAGAGAATTCCGCGGTCGTGATCAAATATGCAAATTATGTTTAGATAGTTATAAAATAAACTCTACCTGGTTCAAGAGTAGGGTGCGGCAACGTATGGTATATCCATACAGTCATGTAGCATTGCCTCTTTCTTTATTACCAATCATTTAACATAGAGGCCATAAGTGACTATTGCCCACCACTCCGCCCTCTCTGACATGACGATAATGCTAAATGCAGCGTATTAATTTGTATTATAAGGATATTTGTGTATTTTATGTTAAACCATTTAAACAATATGTAAACCAGCAAACTGGCGGGGTCGCCAGGGGTCCCCTGAACTAATCTATACTAATAATCCATAATATGGGGAAGACGCAGTTTCAGCCATCAGTAAATGTAAAAAAAAAACAATCGGGGGTAATGCACAACCCCGCGATGAGAAATCCGCCGCTCTCCAGGCTAAGCTTCATACAGACAGCTGATATTTGAATGTATCACAGGGTGAAAATACAAAGAAATTATAACCCGAATAAATAAGGTTTCATTCATTAGCTGCCTTCTATATGCATTGTGAGGCCAGTAAGGCGGTGCTGTCAGGTTTAAACATGCCTGCCACAACCTAGTGGGCAGTGAAATGCGTGCTTGCAGTTTCGAATACTATATTTTATGTATGACGGCTGGCTGGGTGAACTGCCCACGATAGAAATGGGTCTATGTGTAGTATTTCTGGTCCCAGGCCCGAATGGACGCCGGTTCTACCCTAGAAAGTTCTAGACGGGTTTCGAACCGGCGACCCATCGCATCCCGAGCGAACACCTTACACGTTAGGCCAAAGGGAAATTCCCATTTGGCCCGAGGCGCTTGGTGTCTTTTATCCACCGGGCCTGGGCCGAGATATCACATATGCTCGTCTAGCTCCGGATGACCGGCGCCCAACATATAAACAGGGCGGGTGGCTTGAGACACACTGAGACACACACAGATGGAGAGACACAACTTGCAGACTTATCCACACCACAGCCCGTGTCTGCTGGAGTCTGGACACTGGGATAGGACTCATTCACCGACCATGGCCAACATCGCATGCCCCATGTGTTGATGAAAGAATAAACGGAAACTGCTGGCAAAAGCAGCTGCGTTATGATCTGTTGACTGTCTAACCCCCAAACAAGGCCGGTTATAAATCGCCCGGCTTCTGAAATTATTGATTAAAATCGAATTTATTTATTTAGATTATCCGTATAATAATATAATCATGATTGTAATTGTGACTACTTTCAAAATAATAGTAGGCGGCCTATGTAATTGCAATCTATTAAGATATTCGTAATGAATCGATTACTTCTATTTGCCTGTAATCGTAATCGTAATTATGAAATTTCCAAGTAATTAATCGCATCGCATTCGATTACATTTACAATGTAGCTATATCACCCCATACCTCCCGCTCACTCTTCACTGTCCTGGGGTGCTAATTATTGTGGATATACATTAGTAGAAGTGTAAGTGGGTATTAGTTGGTTGCTTATCAAAAAAATTTAGTAGTGGCGGCTGGGGGTAACACAAAGCAATGATGCATAAATAGGCCTACAGCCAGCTTTGTGGGCTTTTCTCATCGCTCTCCACCTCCTCCCCGTCACCCCGATGGTGTCGTACTATTTTACACCATTGGTGACAGCTTTATCTTCTTTAGTTTCATCGGCATGCAGGGCGCGAGACGAACCCGGAGTATCCCGCCCTCTCCCCATCCCAGATACCAACCTGCGGCCACCCGGTTTTTCGTTGAATGCCAGGCGCGATTTCAAGGCCAATATTTGAATCGCGCGCCCAATTTCCTGCAGGGATCCTTGTTACGAAAGTAGCCCAGGGAATGAATACCGGGGTGCAGTGCGACAAACTTGTGACATTAAGCCATGGATAGATAGCTCCACCTCAGACCAGGGTGCTCCCGGAGCATGGGAAGGGGCGGTGCGTGCGCTAACCGCTTGTGAGGGGAACCCAACATACGGGAGGCATGCCGAGCAAAGGCCCAGAGCAAAGATACTGTCACCTTTGACCGCGATACGTCGCGCAACTGCACAACTGCTGGTGAACGCTGAAATTGGCGGCCACGACTTGGCGCAGGAAGTCCCGGGCGGGAATCTGCCGTGCTCGGCCCGAGATATCCAGTAGATACCAAGGATCGTGTAAAACTATCCTTGTTGATACCAAACTATCGGTGCAATGTGACGGGACGCCTGCTGGGCGTGCGCTTGTCACCAACTTAACTAGGAAGGGGGGGGGGGGGGTGTAGGGGTCGGGCAAGGGGTATTTCCGTTCCTCGGAAATGCGCTTTTCATTTCACCGTGAACTGGAAATGCAGAAAATAATTGTTCGTGAACCGGGAATGGGATATTATCCGATCATCATGGATTTTCATTAATCGTGAACTGAGATTCTCAAGGATAAATAGCCGTGAATTGGAAAATCGCCAATTTATATCATGTATCCACCCTTCACATAGTATGCCGGCAGTTTTTCATTTAATTCACCGTGGTCTGGGAATAAAGGAATTAATTTTTCGCAATCTGGGAAGACTTTTCATCTGACACCTCGTTTGATATAATATGTGAAATAATAAAGAAATCACAGCCCGGAGCCCGCTGTGGACATTGGACATTGAGTCCACAAGGCTAGGCTGAACGTCACGCTGTGGGCTTGGGATCTTATATTGAAAGCCAGTGCCTGGACCGGGACCCTGTTCGCCAACTTACTAGGCCATGTGAATGAGGTTTCATTTCATTTTTAAAGATGTATATGTCTTGTCGAGAAGTAGATCTTTCGTGTGATACCTCCTTTCATACAATATGGGAATTAATAAAGAAACTACAGCCCGGAGCCCGTTGTGGACATTGGGTCCACAAGCCTTAGCTGAGCGTCACGTCGTGGGCTTGGGGCCATATATTTCAGGCCAGTGCCCGACAGGGACCCACTTCGCCAACTAATTTAGCCATGTAAATGATGTCTCCTTATATTTTAAAAGATGTACTGGTCTTGTCGGGATGTAGACCTTTCGTCTGACACCTCATTTGATATAATATGTGAATTAATAAAGAAACCACAGCCCGGAGCCCGTTGTGGACATTGGGTCCACAAGCCTTAGCTGAGCGTCACGGCGTGGGCTTAGGGCCGTATATTTCAGGCCAGTGCCCGACAGGGACCCACTTCGATAACTAATTTAGCCATGTAAATGATGTCTCCTTATATTTTAAAAGATCTACCTGTCTTGTCGGGATGTAGACCTTTCGTATGACACCTCATGTGATATAATATGTAAATTAATAAAGAAACCACAGCCCGGAGCCCGTTGTGGACATTGGGTCCACAAGCCTTAGCTGAGCGTTACGGCGTGGGCTTGGGGCCGTATATTTCAGGCCAGTGCCCGACAGGGACCCATTTGGCCAACTAATTTTGCCATGTAAATGATGTCTCCTTATATTTTAAAAGATCTACCTGTCTTATCGGGATGTAGACCTTTCGTATGACGCCTCATGTGATATAATATGTGAATTAATAAAGAAACCACAGCCCGGAGGCCGTTGTGGACATTGGGTCCACAAGCCTTAGCTGAGCGTTACGGCGTGGGCTTGGGGCCGTATATTTCAGGCCAGTGCCCGACAGGGACCCACTTCGCCAACTAATTTAGCCATGTAAATGATGTCTCCTTATATTTTAAAAGATGTACTGGTCTTGTCGGGATCTAGACCTTTCGTATGACAGCTCATGTGATATAACATGTGAATTAATAAAGAAACCACAGCCCGGAGCCCGTTGTGGACATTGGGTCCACAAGCCTAAAATGAGTGTCACTGCGTGGGCTTGGAACGGTGATGGGTCGAGCATGTCGTGGGTCGAGTTGGTTTTGGGTCGAGTTGACTAGATACCGTATATTTCAGGCCAGTGCCCGACAGGGACCCACTTCGCCAACTAATTTAGCCATGTAAATGATGTCTCCTTATATTTTAAAAGATGTACTGGTCTTGTCGGGATGTAGACCTTTCGTCTGACACCTCATTTGATATAATATGTGAATTAATAAAGAAACCACAGCCCGGAGCCCGTTGTGGACATTGGGTCCACAAGCCTTAGCTGAGCGTCACGGCGTGGGCTTGGGGCCGTATATTTCAGGCCAGTGCCCGACAGGGACCCACTTCGATAACTAATTTAGCCATGTAAATGATGTCTCCTTATATTTTAAAAGATCTACATGTCTTGTCGGGATGTAGACCTTTTGTATGACACCTCATGTGATATAATATGTGAATTAATAAAGAAACCACAGCCCGGAGCCCGTTGTGGACATTGGGTCCACAAGCCTTATCTGAGCGTCACGGCGTGGGCTTTGGGCCGCATATTTCAAGCCAGTGCCCGACAGGGACCCACTTCGCCAACTAATTTAGCCATGTAAATGATGTCTCCTTATATTTTAAAAGATGTACTGGTCTTGTCGGGATGTAGACCTTTCGTTTGACACCTCATGCGATATAAGATGTGAATTAATAAAGAAACTACAGCCCGGAGCCCGTTGTGGACATTGGGTCCACAAGCCTTAGCTGAGTGTCACGGCGTGGGCTTGGGGCCGTATATTTCAGGCCAGTGCCCGACAGGGACCCACTTCACCAACTAATTTAGCCATGTAAATGATGTCTCCTTATATTTTAAAAGATTTACCTGTCTTGTCGGGATGTAGACCTTTCGTATGACAGCTCATGTGATATAACATGTGAATTAATAAAGAAACCACAGCCCGGAGCCCGTTGTGGACATTGGGTCCACAAGCCTAAAATGAGTGTCACTGCGTGGGCTTGGAACGGTGATGGGTCGAGCATGTCGTGGGTCGAGTTGGTTTTGGGTCGAGTTGACTAGATACCGTATATTTCAGGCCAGTGCCCGACAGGGACTCACTTCGCCAACTAATTTAGCCATGTAAATGATGTCTCCTTATATTTTAAAAGATGTACTGGTCTTGTCGGGATGTAGACCTTTCGTCTGACACCTCATGTGATATAAGATGTGAATTAATAAAGAAACTACAGCCCGGAGCCCGTTGTGGACATTGGGTCCACAAGCCTTAGCTGAGTGTCACGGCGTGGGCTTGGGGCCGTATATTTCAGGCCAGTGCCCGACAGGGACCCACTTCGCCAACTAATTTAGCCATGTAAATGATGTCTCCTTATATTTTAAAAGATCTACCTGTCTTGTCGGGATGTAGACCTTTCGTATGACAGCTCATGTGATATAACATGTGAATTAATAAAGAAACCACAGCCCGGAGCCCGTTGTGGATATTGGGTCCACAAGCCTTAGCTGAGCGTTACGGCGTGGGCTTGGGGCCGTATATTTCAGGCCAGTGCCCGACAGGAACACATTTCGCCAACTAATTTAGCCATGTAAATGATGTCTCCTTATATTTTAAAAGATGTACTGGTCTTGTCGGGATGTAGACCTTTCGTCTGACACCTCATTTGATATAATATGTGAATTAATAAAGAAACCACAGCCCGGAGCCCGTTGTGGACATTGGGTCCACAAGCCTTAGCTGAGCGTCACGGCGTGGGCTTAGGGCCGTATATTTCGGGCCAGTGCCCGACAGGGACCCACTTCGATAACTAATTTAGCCATGTAAATGATGTCTCCTTATATTTTAAAAGATCTACCTGTCTTGTCGGGATGTAGACCTTTCGTATGACACCTCATGTGATATAATATGTGAATTAATAAAGAAACCACAGCCCGGAGCCCGTTGTGGACATTGGGTCCACAAGCCTTAGCTGAGCGTTACGGCGTGGGCTTGGGGCCGTATATTTCAGGCCAGTGCCCGACAGGGACCCATTTCGCCAACTAATTTTGCCATGTAAATGATGTCTCCTTATATTTTAAAAGATCTACCTGTCTTATCGGGATGTAGACCTTTCGTATGACACCTCATGTGATATAATATGTGAATTAATAAAGAAACCACAGCCCGGAGGCCGTTGTGGACATTGGGTCCACAAGCCTTAGCTGAGCGTTACGGCGTGGGCTTGGGGCCGTATATTTCAGGCCAGTGCCCGACAGGGACCCACTTCGCCAACTAATTTAGCCATGTAAATGATGTCTCCTTATATTTTAAAAGATTTACCTGTCTTGTCGGGATGTAGACCTTTCGTATGACAGCTCATGTGATATAACATGTGAATTAATAAAGAAACCACAGCCCGGAGCCCGTTGTGGACATTGGGTCCACAAGCCTAAAATGAGTGTCACTGCGTGGGCTTGGAACGGTGATGGGTCGAGCATGTCGTGGGTCGAGTTGGTTTTGGGTCGAGTTGACTAGATACCGTATATTTCAGGCCAGTGCCCGACAGGGACTCACTTCGCCAACTAATTTAGCCATGTAAATGATGTCTCCTTATATTTTTAAAGATGTACTGGTCTTGTCGGGATGTAGACCTTTCGTCTGACACCTCATTTGATATAATATGTGAATTAATAAAGAAACCACAGCCCGGAGCCCGTTGTGGACATTGGGTCCACAAGCCTTAGCTGAGCGTCACGGCGTGGGCTTTGGGCCGCATATTTCAAGCCAGTGCCCGACAGGGACCCACTTCGCCAACTAATTTAGCCATGTAAATGATGTCTCCTTATATTTTAAAAGATGTACTGGTCTTGTCGGGATGTAGACCTTTCGTATGACACCTCATGTGATATAAGGATGTGAATTAATAAAGAAACCACAGCCCGGAGCCCGTTGTGGACATTGGGTCCACAAGCCTTAGCTGAGCGTCACGGCGTGGGCTTGGGGCCGTATATTTCAGGCCAGTGTCCGACAGGGACCCACTTCGCCAACTAATTTTGCCATGTAAATGATGTCTCCTTATATTGTAAAAGATCTACCTGTCTTGTCGTGATGTAGACTATTCGTAGGACACCTCATGTGATATAATATGTGAATTAATAAAGAAACCACAGCCCGGAGGCCGTTGTGGACATTGGGTCCACAAGCCTTAGCTGAGCGTCACGGCGTGGGCTTGGGGCCGTATATTACAGGCCAGTGCCTGATAGTCTCCCCCCCCCCCCCCCCCCCCAACTGATATACTGTGCCTGTGGTTGCCCGTCACTGCATCAAGCAGCGGAAAAATGTTTCCGGTGTTAAGTCACAGTTGGTCGTGTGCGACGTTTAGGGGCGCCCCCTGCCGTCGGAGACTGCTTGTGGACCCACAAGTCCATAAGCTGGTACCGCCGCTCAAACTCATACAAGTACACCAAGTGGGTGGCATAAGTCTGCAAATAGCTATAATTCATTATATATAGCACAGTGGCGCCGCGTAGCGGCGGTGTGTGGGGTGATGTGTGCAGAGGGTGTGTGCTAAGCGGATGACGGGATATATCATGTGACCTGGTGACACACAGAAATGGGTTCTGGCGGCAAATTACAAAGAGTAAACAAGGTGGAGACGGCCGAGACTGAGTCTGAGAAACCGTTTGTCTCGAAATCCTGTTTCAGTTACTATGCCTGTGGTATGCCAAAAAGCGAGAGAAGATTTCATAGATGCCCATACGTTGAATTTACCGTGTTTAGACTATAGAAAACATCTTGGAATGTGCAGATTTTAAAATATTTTGGCAGTGGCAAGGCTAAGGGCCAAGCCCAAGGGCAAGGTCAGTAGGGCCACTGACACTGATTAGGAAAGAAATAACCAGTCAAGATATTTTGCAAAATACAAGGCTTGACATCACATTTGACTTGTCCACTTGTCGGGACAAGTGATTTTGCATGTAGGATAATTAAAATTGCATGTTGAGTTCCCACCAAAACTAAGCCCACCAAGGCAAAATTTGCAGAAAACTGACTTGTTTTTTTCATTTTATAAATTCAGAAACCTGATAAACATTGCCTTTTCGGCTATGGTGTGGCAAACGTGTCTATCCCGGGACACCACAGAACTCTGTTGCGGCACTGCTACTTATAACAAGGCATCGCGAAGCATGACATTTACCACTAATATGAAAACCAGCAAGGCTAAGAGACACTATTTGGCAGTCTGGCATGGATGGAGTATGGACAAAAGAAATCTTGAATGATTTAAGGACTGATTCTCATTTGTATTTGGACCTCTTTAGTTTTGACGGGAAAGAGCTTGACATGGAACTTTATATAAACAGGTAGTCTAAATTATAAACACTTCCCTGTACACAAGTGATTTTGCATGTAGGACAATTAAGTAAACAGATAGCTTAAATTATAAATACTTCCCTGTACACAACTTCCCAAGTAGGCGGACAAGTGCAGTTTTACAAATAAATAGGACAGGAGGGAGGAGGGTGAAGACATTATACAGCATTAGCATTTATTTGACAAATATATCTAAGCTTAGCAGCAGTGTATCAATTTAATTCTAAGTTAAGTTATTTATCTCCTAAATGCTTTGGACAATTGGTCTATGGTACAGTATTTCTGCCAGTGTACAAACATGTTTTTACGACACTGGGCAGGGGGGGGGGGAGGGGGGATATGTGTCCTGCATCATTTGTCACACAAAAATTTCAAATGATGCATTATTGGATACTGGGATGCATTGTAGGTGTGAGAAGGTTTTTCTGTGTAGAATCGGGGGGGGCCTTACACCATGTACACCATGCAGGTTTACAGATTGGCCATGGTGACACAGGATCAACTGCTGATAATGCAATGCATTTTAGGTAATTTGGCGTAGGTGCTAAATATCAGAAACTATTATATATGTCATTATTTAAGGGGTTTTCTTCAAATAAAACAGCATACAGGCCATGCAATATTTTATTTAAAATATTGTTCAATTACTTTTACGGATGTCCCATAATTTTAAGAAGCTCTGGGATATTGGGACTCAACCACTGGCATACTTATCAGAATCACTGAGCTATAAGCTATAGGTCATAATTAATTAAAAGGAAAACTCCTTGCAATATGCAATGGAAAGGGTGGATACATGATATCAATTGGGGATAATATTAAAATTATCTGCCTCATTCACAGTCCACAGTGAAATGAAAAGGCCATTCTCAAGGAATGGAAAGACCCCTTGCACACCTTTCTGATATTCTGTCTGAAAAAAACTTTAGACATAAATTCATGTGAATAAAAGTGTGTTTCTACAAGTATGCAATCAATGGTACCTGCGCAATCACTAGTCCACCTTCTATAAATGTACTTAACTCTATTATAATAGATATGTTATCATATGTTAAATGTCAAAATAGGGTAAAAGACAAAAAATGCCATTACCATACCGGTATGTCTTTATTTCGATGATATTGTACACATGAAATAACATTTTCTCAAACAAGATGCATCAAATAATTTGGCTAAAAATGAGGTTTAACAACGTCCACTGTTTTATTGCATCAATCTCTAAATCTACAATATATGTATACTTAAATGCTAAGATTATAAATAAGTTGTCATTTCCAGTCAAAACATTTAGGTGATGCACATTGAAGTATCTGGACTTGTTGTCGTAGAGGCTCTTAATTGTATGATTATATTGTCTTTTGCTAACATGTGCCTGTACAGATCTTTTTCAAACAAATACTTGCCAAAGTGAAAGACCTGTCTGAAACATGAATAGGCAATAAATTATTATTATTTAAAACAATTTATGGGGTTTTTTGGGGCCTTTATTTTGTTGCCTTTATTCACATCCAGATATTGCCTTGCTAATTTGTGAAAAATACTATTATGTTCACCATTAGCATTACAGCTGCATGTTTACTGAATACTGGCAGCAATAACAGATTTGCCATGCCAGAGTGAAGAACCTACCAGGTAAATGTAAAACTATCCTGGTTAAGACCTGTAATAACTCTGGTGTAATTTTGTTAATACCTTTACCAATCACTTGATGCATGTATTGGATATTATGTCACAGCGCAACACTGAGGCTCGACCAATGGACAGTCAAGTATTTGAATGATCGGTCAAGCGTTAATGCAGACATGGACCAACCAGTCTTGTAACTATTTTGTTGCACTATAAGCTCTATTGCATACATTGTTTCAGTAATACCAATGATTTAACTTTTTATTTTTATTAAAAAAGCTGGTGTGTGAGTACTGACACATTTAATGCTTTATTTCCAGATTACTTTCTTTAAACATGGACACATTATTTCTGATGAACAGGTCGAAATGAACTTTCTTCTGAAATAACAGGTATCTATATACCCGGTACATACTAAATACTGTGTGATCGATGGATAAATTATCTCCATAGGAGTTTTTTAATAATCCTGCTATGCACCATTAGTAGGTCACTGTATGCATTCTTGGACCATGGTAAACTAAGTGTTCCAAGGATTGCAGAAGAATGTTGTAGATATATGCACATTGATGATAGTGTTACCAGTCTGCAGTTTATGACATTCTGTGGGCCCGTTATATCAAATGGGGAAGTTTATAATAAAGCAGCAGCAGCTAGGTCATGGGTTCAAGTATTGGACCATGATTGAGCCTCGATATCTTTCATTTATCCCTATTTAATTGTCCTCTCAAGAATTATTGGCCCAATTTAGCCTTTATGTTCGAACAAATGGCTAAAAATAACATTTTTCAAATTATTGGATGCTATGTGTATGAATTGTCTATCTTTGCATTCTTATTGCGTTTTTCTTTTCAGAGTTAGACTCTGTGAAATCATCAAGCATGGCCACAAACTCTACTGCAAGTGAACCCTCCGCTGAAATGGGTATGTCATAAATAAATGATGAAACTTTTCATATATTCATAAAGTCAGGACCTAATAATGTAAATGACATGAGCTGTCTCGTGTGGGGGGCGGGGGGATGCATCTGTATCAAAGTGCATTATTACCAACTAGAATTTACATAATTCTCTAATGAACTTCTTATTGTTGATAAAGTTATGTAACCCAGTTGTTATATTTCAGATTCACATGTCACTATGTCTATGGATGAGATGTTAAAAATCTTCAACAAAGTGGAATTGGCCGCTAACATTGAATATGTTGTCCAACAAAAGTTTGCTGACTTATTACTCAACACCCGGTCAGCTGCGGTGCGACAGACCTTGCCTCACATTTTCACGGCTGAGTTGTCCATGCTTAGTTTGGCCACTATCTCATCCTCTGAAGGATTATTCTACATGTTGCCAGTGATTATGCCAATCAAAAGTGGAACCTTATCATAAGACAATGCATACAAGGAAATTTTATGTATGTGTGTATTATAATTATTATAAGAGCTGTAATTAATAACCACCCTCCGCATACTATTAACATAGCTACATGGAATTACATTTTTCTGTGTGCATGATTACATAAATATGGACAACTTTTTTCAAATGTTTCGCATTTGATAGTACTGGCCTCATATGGAGTGACAAATAACCAAACAAAATGCTTTTTTTTTTCAGATCCAACATCTAGACCTAGACCAGACATGGCCTACAAGGGTCTGCTCACATCAAACAAGACCAGGGCCATCAGAGTCGCGCTGCCCCTTGCCCTGGCACAAGTCCGACAGCACTCAAATGTCCCAGGATTTGTCTTTTATGCACAAGAGAAAAAGAAGAACGCTGCAGATGGAAGGTCCTGTTTCACTTTAATTCTTGGTTTTGATCAATGCTTTTTAATAGCCCATTGATCTCTTTCTTATTAGTGCAACTGAACAACATGAATATAACATATAGATAATTTTGAATACCGCTTTTTTCGGAGACTATGGCAGCATTTTGCGATTTGGTGTTAATACCATTCATATATTTACCGAGAAACATGTATATCCTGCTTAATTAATTTGTACTAAGTATATTAAGAGAACATACACATGTAATTATTTGTTTACTTTTCATACAACCACTTGCTAATATAGACTTACAATAGTAATTCTTTTTACCTGCTATTTGTTGACTAGATTCCTTATGGCGACCGAAATGGGAGATCCTCAAACCTGGGAGGAAAACTTCATCGAGCACACCCTCCAACGGACGGTCACTCCTCTGCCACATCTTCAGCAGTTCCTCGTGGAGACTCACGCCGCTGTGGCACCACTGACGCTACCTCAGCAGTACGACCTTCTGACCCTCCTTCCCAACTACCACCGTTGGCAGGTCAAGGACCGCAGTGGAGTCAAAATGAACCAGTACTTCGCCTTCCTGGGTGGCACATCGCCCCGCAACCAATATCTGCGTAGCTACTTTGGAGACTGCGTCAACCCGGGATTGGTAAAGTGCCAGCTAATGAACACGATTTGCCAGGGTATCTTCAGGCTTCCCCCTGTGCCAAGAGCCCGGCGCTATACCAAACGAAAGTGGGCTACACATACCCCTAAACCCGTGCTAACGGAAGATATGGTGTGTGACCTGTATGGCATTGGAATCGCAGACCTTGCCAACATGCGTATGAACATGTACAGTGGCCAGTGTTCCCTCTACTCCGCGTATAAGGGACAGCTGTTGCAGCGTGGCAACATGACATGGAGAGTGCACACAGAGAATCTTGATGTGGTGTGCATGAACGACTTTAATGCGGAAACTGGCGAATTCAAGGTATGATCATGGAATCGTCAAGGTCTTGTATTAGGACCAGAGTTGTAAATAAAGAGGGAGAAGAATAAGTTATAGAATACTTTTGTGTTTATTGAGGAGTAATCGATACCGAGAAGATATAAGTAAGCAAATTTCAAACTGTTTGGTCTTGACGTTGGATTAAGCTGACATCCCTAATAATAATCACTGGCATCTTTGGTTTAGAGAAGGCCCCTTTAACAAATGAAGATCATATCACTTGCATGGGAAAGGTCAAGGTTGGAATAGAGCTATGGACATGGGATGCTGGTTATTAACAGTAAGACACGAAGTACTGTACTTCAACGCAATATAATACAATGGGTCAGGCTGCAATGCATAATATATCCATAGAATTCTGACAATACAGATATTAAAACATGTTTGTTTACCCCACAAGGAGACTGAATATGTACATGTGTGTCGGACACTGTCAAGCGGCACCACGGACATATCCTGCACGTGTGAGTCCTTCCGGACCTTAAGGGAGGCAGCGAGATGTCACCACCAGATGCCCGAAATGGAATCCTGGGAGGGAATATCGTGCTGTCATGCTCGTTTCCTTAATGAAATTAGCGATGAGGTAAAATTTGAATTGTTACTTTTATATCTGACCTTGTAAAATATGAATAAGTGGTCAAGTTAGAATATGTGTTGAGTATTACAAAACATATACATGTTATTTTTCTACAACCTGCAATTTATCACTTACAGCTTTTTCTTTATGTTTGTGCAGAAGTCACTATAATAGAAGGTATACAGTGGCAAATAATATATATGGAAAAAGCCATCAGTAATCAAAAATTGACCACTTTATGGAAATTTGAATATTTTTCTGTTCTAGACAATATATACGAACATGTAAATATGTCTGTTACATTAAAGGACATTACGTTGACTAATGAAGCAATTAATATGCAATACGCCGCTAAAATTATTTTGTCCTTAACGATTTATAGAGATTGTTTATACCAGTATGAACCTGCTCGGCATTTTGTATTGTATTTAATGAGGCCAAAGTAATACCTCTACATGTGTTCAGATTCTTCCTGGGCGATCCACCGATCATCCATATGCAAACGACGAGACCGAAGCACAAGGACCTGATCACAACTACGGCATCAGTTTCGTGGCTTCACAAACCACAGCCCCTAGCGCACTGACACAGTTTGTCCGCCAGAGTCTCAAATATGTGGATCAGCCCGCCCTGCGAGTACCGTCAAGAGACGCACGAGTCGTAAAGTACTCTGCCGTGTCCAAGAGCAATGCATGTCAATTTGTTCATCTGGTACTGGATGTGACAAACAATTATGTTATCAATTGTCAGTCTGGAATTTGTCAGAATCAGTGTGGTATGAAGAGGAAGGCCCAAAACCTCGGAACAAGTACTGACCTTTGTCCACACCTGGTGGCAATGCGGGACCATGCGGTCTTGCCGGAGCCACCGGGAACAGGTGCTCTCGACTCCGATCCAGACGAGGAGTCTGGAGCAAATGAGTATGAAGATGACGATGAAGACATTTTGCCAGCGACAGGGCAAGGATTGAATTGTGAAGAGGTTGGTTGGTTGTATATTGAAGACAATGGCAGAAGGAACGGAAGGGCAGAGCCATGTCCCCGGGGTAACCCCCTGCTCTTTGCGAAGAAAGACATGGGATCTTTAAGACATGGGATCTTTACCCACTGAGCTATCGGGCGGCCCCGATTCTGAAGAGGTATTTACTTTTATATTACTCAATGAATGTCACGGGTATAATTAAAATAAGGAAATATTTCGGTGATGAGATTTGTGGTGGGTATGCATAACCGGATGCAAAGTTTGATATGAGGCATATGTATATATATGCTTCGTCAAACCTGCACGTGTCATAAATGCGAATGTTTCTGTGTTTGTTTACAGTGGCAGGACGTATTTAATGAGGAGAGTGGAACGTGGAGATTTCCTTCGCCCTATGGCCACTGTGTCAGTTCAGACCCTCACGATATAGAGATGTCTCGATGGGTTCGGGTTCGGTCCCAGCTGACAGACCACGAATTACCGCGAACTGGTGACGGGTTGTTGGATGCTGGCAACATAGGTATCCACCCGGACTCCGAAACGTGCGCTTGCGGCGTAAGTTAATAAACGCATATACTGCATCATCTTTTTATTTTACATGCCACATACGTTGGGACTATCAACTTTTGAAAACGTTCCTTATTATCAAAGACACTATATTTCCTTCAAGTTCAAAACTCCAAACGTTTACTAAACGTAAACTTCAACAACTCCATATTCAACGCTGCTATTTAGCATCAAAGTTTGTGGGTCAAAGTGTGTACAAATTGTTGAATGAATACCTGTCAATATATGTCTGGCTTATTATCACTGCAGGTGAACTGGCTGAACGAGGAATTGGAGGGGCGAACCACACTGTACACCTCGTATGGACCAGTGGTGTACAACGTGGCGAGGCGGAGGTGCGCGAATGGGGCCTGCACAACGAAATGGTCTGGTAAACAACAATGTGTGTTTAGATCTTCTCCCCAAGTATGTGCGGGGTATGAAATTGGTTGGTCCTTTGTTGATCATGTCACCAAAACTAAGTGCAGTTTTTCCGCCTTTTGTGACCTGATGACCAACCAATACAAACGAAACCACCCAGACTCTAAGGGATTCATGGACCCTAAAACTTTCATAAAATGGTTTTTCTCTTGGGCCTCGCATCAAGATATTGAATTCCGAACGGCTTGCCAATGGTGCGGCTCTCAGCCCAAATCCCTTGCTTGTGATGGCACCAAGGTTGGTATCCCTTTATTTAAGTCTTCCATCTCCCCCATTGAGGCAAAGAAGGCGGGTGCAGAAATACAGTCGCGCCACCGACGGTTTGATCGTTGTTTTTTATTTTACCCAAAAGTGAACAACGAGCACGTCAACCAGGACAATGTCCGCTTGGCTAGAGAACAGCTCCGCTATATTTCAGCCACGGCACTGGGTAAACTGAAGGAGAACGAGTGGCTTGAGATTGAAGAGTGCACGAGGAGAAATCAAATTCTGCGTGGTTGTTTCCCTGACGGTTGTGTCCCTCTGCTCAACCTTTTTCTCCAACAGGGGCTCAGCCGTGAGCTTCATCGAGCAGTTGCTCAAATCTTTTATATATTATCTCATGACGCCTCTCTTCTTTCATTTCTCCCCATGGATATGGCTCGTCAGGTTGAGTCTCTTTGCACTCAGGTTCGGAATCATGCAGAATATGACATCTTTCCATTGTGCGAGCAACTCAAAGGCGTGAATCCTGAACTAGGAACTTTGCTGTGTGCCTCTCTAGAGAACGAAGTGCCACATCCGGCCGTGCTGGAAATGCTTAATGATTTAAGCAGGTTCGTTAGGGTTCTTCATGCAGAAGATGTCCCCGCCGAAGAGGCAATGCCAATTCCTGGTTCTTATAATCCGCCGAAGCACGGCAGGGCCTACTATTTTCGACCTGACGGTGCGCAAATTAGGCAGACGCGCTCATTTTCTATTGATTTAGAAAGGACTCATAAAACTAGGGCATATGAGTTTGACGATGTTCCACCAGGACAATATTGTCGTAAACAGTATCCTGACGTGGCGAGAAAGGGGTCAACATATTTATTTCTTTGGTTTTGCCCATCGCATGGTCATTGCTATGGGTGCCATATTATTAATGGCAGTGAAGGGAGAAAAGACCCCAGTTGTTCCCTGTACACCCATTTGGAGACCGCTCCCAAAAATATATTCTATGATTTTGGATGCTCTCTTGAAGAGTACAACCTGAACCGAGAGAGCGGTTACTACAATGGGACGCGTACATTCCATGACATATTTCATGGCTATTCTCATGTGTGTTCTTCTACCTACAAGAGTGGGCGACTTGTAGGCATGGAAGGAGTGAACACATCAATATGTGAACAATTCAACAGTTATCTTCAGGCCATCAAGCACAGCGCTAAACACATGAATCAAGCTCATTTCATGTTTTTTTTGCAGTTCTTTATGCACAAGTGGAACGAACGTAAGCAGAAATCTTTTTCGCGAAAGATTCGGCTGGCACTGCAATATGCACAGTAGCTCAGACTTATGGTCTGTGCTTGTCTGCTTTGCTACGGGCTTATGGTCTGTGTTATGTGACACGGTTGCCCGTATATTTATGCCGTTTGTTGTCGCGCATAGTCGCATATCTTTAGCATCCCTTGCTGTGCCTTGTCTGCTTTGCTTCGGGCTTATGGACTGTGTTATGTGACACGGCTGCCCGTATATTTAGGCCGTTTGTTGTCGCGCATAGTCGCATATCTTTAGCATCCATTGCTGTGCTTTGTCTGCTTTGCTTCGGGCTTATGGTCTGTGTTATGTGACACGGTTGCCCGTATATTTATGCCGTTTGTTGTCGCGCATAGTCGCATATCTTTAGCATCCATTGCTGTGCTTTGTCTGCTTTGCTTCGGGCTTATGGTCTGTGTTATGTGACACGGTTGCCCGTGTATTTAGGCCGTTTGTTGTCGCGCATAGTTGCATATCTTTAGCATCCATTGCTGTGCCTTGTATATAGCGGTGAGTCCTGGTGTGCGGTGACTCTGTTACCCACCTACTACCTTATGTCCTGTGGTGATGGTACATGTATATAGCGGTGAGTCCTGGTGTGCTGTGGCTCTGTTCCCGATCTACCATATTATGTCCTGTGGTGATGGTACATGTATATAGCGGTGAGTCCTGGTGTGCGGTGACTCTGTTACCTACCTACTACCTTATGTCCTGTGGTGATGGTACATGTATATAGCGGTGAGTCCTGGTGTGCTGTGGCTCTGTTCCCGATCTACCATATTATGTCCTTTGGTGATGGTACATGTATATAGCGGTGAGTCCTGGTGTGCTGTGGCTCTGTTCCCGATCTACCATATTATGTCCTGTGGTGATGGTACATGTATATAGCGGTGAGTCCTGGTGTGCTGTGGCTCTGTTCCCGATCTACCATATTATGTCCTGTGGTGATGGTACATGTATATAGCGGTGAGTCCTAGTGTTCTGTGGCTTTGTTACCTCCCTATTATATTATGTCCTGTGGTGATGGTACATGTATATAGCGGTGAGTCCTGGTGTGCTTTGGCTCTGTTACCTCCCTACTACCTTATGTCCTGTGGTAATGGTACATGTATATAGCGGTGAGTCCTGGTGTGCTGTGGCTCTGTTCCCGATCTACCATATTATGTCCTGTGGTGATGGTACATGTATATAGCGGTGAGTCCTGGTGTGCGGTGACTCTGTTACCTACCTACTACCTTATGTCCTGTTGTGATGGTACATGTATATAGCGGTGAGTCCTGGTGTGCGGTGACTCTGTTACCTACCTACTACCTTATGTCCTGTGGTGATGGTACATGTATATAGCGGTGAGTCCTGGTGTGCTGTGGCTCTGTTCCCGATCTACCATATTATGTCCTGTGGTGATGGTACATGTATATAGCGGTGAGTCCTGGTGTGCGGTGGCTCTGTTATCTACCTACTACCTTATGTCCTGTGGTAATGGTACATGTATATAGCGGTGAGTCCTGGTGTGCTGTGGCTCTGTTCCCGATCTACCATATTATGTCCTGTGGTGATGGTACATGTATATAGCGGTGAATCCTAGTGTTCTGTGGCTTTGTTACCTCCCTATTATATTATGTCCTGTGGTGATGGTACATGTATATAGCGGTGAGTCCTAGTGTGCGGTGACTCTGTTACGTACCTACTATATTATGTCCTGTGGTGATGGTACATGTATATAGCGGTGAGTCCTGGTGTGATGATGTAACTCTTGTAAACATTCTCCCGAAGCGACATGGAAACGGAAATATGGAACCATCCGGAATAGATAACCTTCCATGGTTAGTCTACGGTGAGTGTTTGACTGTGCTATAATACTTTAGTTTTAAGATTATTAAATTTATTGTCCTGTATTTTAGTGCCGTACTTTGATATTGGCCGTGTGCATTGAAAATTGTGTTTGTGAAAATAAAAATGCAGAAGTCTAGCAAACTCCTCTTGTGTCTTTTGTTTCGTCCCCGGTGGAATCTCTGTTCAATCCAAACCAATGGAGACGTCGCGATACACTAAACTTATGAATACTATATTCGGATCGAAACTCCCCCGAACTAAATATTTACGTCAAATTCATGTCACAACTCTCTCCAAATCGACCTATTTGGAACAATTCGGATTGAAACTCGCCCGAAAGGTATATTTACGCCAGATTCATGTCGCAACACTTTCCAAACCAGCCTTTTAACCCAATTCGGATCGAAACTCCCCCAAAAATATACATATACGTGAAATTCATGTCGCAACTCCATCGAAATAAACATTGGGCACAATTCGGATCTAAACTCCCTCGAACTATATATCTACGTCAAATTCATGTCGCAACCTTCTCCAAATCAACCTTTTGAACTCAATTCGGATCGAAACTCCCCCGAACTATATATTTACGTCCAATTCATGTCGCAACCTTCTCCAAGTCAACCTTTTGAACCCAATTCGGATCGAAACTCATCCGAAAGATATATTTACGTCAATTTCATGTCGCAACCTTCTCCAAATCAACCTATTTGGCACAAATCGGATCTAAACTCCCTCGAACTATATATCTACGTCAAATTCATGTCGCAACCTTCTCCAAACCAACCTATTTGGCACAATTCGGATCGAAACTGCCCCGAAATATATATTTACGTCAAATTCATGTCGCAACTCTAACGAAATAAACCTATTGGGCACAAATCGAATCTAAACTCCCTCGAACTATATATCTACGTCAAATTCATGTCGCAACTCTCCAAATCAACCTTTTGAACCCAGTTCGGATCGAAACTCATCCGAAATATATATTTAGGTCAAATTCATGTCGCAACCCTCTCCAAATCAACCTATTTGGCACAAATCGGGTCTAAACTCCCTCGAACTATATATCTACGTCAAATTCATGTCGCAACCTTCTCCAAATCAACCTTTTGAACCCAATTCGGATCGAAACTCTCCGAAAGATATATTTACGTCCAATTCATGTCGCAACCTTCTCCAAATCAACCTTTTGAACCCAATTCGGATCGAAACTCATCCGAAAGATATATTTACGCCAATTTCATGTCGCAACCTTCTCCAAATCAACCTATTTGGCAGAATTCGGATCGAAACTCCCCCGAACTATATATTTACGTCCAATTCATGTCGCAACCTTCTTCAAATCAACCTTTTGAACCCAATTCGGATCGAAACTCATCCGAAAGATATATTTACGTCAATTTCATGTCGCAACCTTCTCCAAATCAACCTATTTGGCACAAATCAGATCTAAACTGCCCCGAAATATATATTTACGTCAAATTCATGTCGCAACTCTATCGAAATAAACCTATTGGGCACAAATCGGATCTAAACTCCCTCGAACTATATATCTACGTCAAATTCATGTCGCAACCCTCTTCAAATCAACCTATTTGGCACAATTCGGATCGAAACTCACCCGAAATATATATTTACGTCAAATTCATGTCGCAACCCTCTCCAAATCAACCTATTTGGCACAAATCGGGTCTAAACTCCCTCGAACTATATATCTAGGTCAAATTCATGTCGCAACCTTCTCCAAATCAACCTTTTGAACCCAATTCGGATCGAAACTCTCCGAAAGATATATTTACGTCCAATTCATGTCGCAACCCTCTCCAAATCAACCTATTTGGCACAATTCGGATCGAAACTCGCCCGAAATATATATTGACGTCAAGTTGATGTCGCAACCCTCTCCAAATCAACTTATTTGGCACAATTCGGATCGAAACTCACCCGAAATATATATTGACGTCAAGTTGATGTCGCAACCCTCTCCAAATCAACCTATTTGGCACAATTCGGATCGAAACTCACTCGAAAGATATATTTACGTCGAATTCATGTCGCAACCCTCTACAAATCACCCTTCTGAACCCAATTCGGAACGAAATTCCCCCGAAATATGTATTTACGTCAAATTCATGTCGCAACCCTCTACAAATCACACTTTTGAACCCAATTCGGAACGAAAATCCCCCGAAATATATATTTACGTGCAATTCATGTCGCAACCCTCTCCAAATCAACCTATTTGGCACAATTCGGATCGAAACTCGCCCGAAATATATATTGACGTCAACTTGATGTCGCAACCCTCTCCAAATCAACCTATTTGGCACAATTCGGATCGAAACTCACCCGAAAGATATATTTACGTCAAATTCATGTCGCAACCCTCTACAAATCACCCTTCTGAACCCAATTCGGAACAAAATTCCCCCGAAATATGTATTTACGTCAAATTCATGTCACAACCCTCTCTAAATCAACATATTTGGCACAATTCCGATCTAAATTCCCCCGAAATATATATTTACGTCAAATTCATGTCCCAACCCTCTCCAAATCACCCTTTTGAACGCAATTCGGAACGGAATTCCCCCGAAATATATATTTACGTCAAATTCATGTCGCAACCCTCTACAAATCACACTTTTTAACCCGATTCGGAACGAAAATCCCCCGAAATATATATTTACGTGCAATTCATGTCGCAACCCTCTCCAAATCAACCTATTTGGCACAATTCGGATCGAAACTCGCCTGAAATATATATTGACGTCAAGTTGATGTCGCAACCTTCTCCAAATCAACCTATTTGGCACAATTCGGATCGAAACTCACCCGAAAGATATATTTACGTCCAATTCATGTCGCAACCCTCTCCAAATCAACCTATTTGGCACAATTCGAATCGAAACTCGCCCGAAATATATATTGACGTCAACTTGATGTCGCAACCCTCTCCAAATCAACCTATTTGGCACAATTCGGATCGAAACTCACCCGAAAGATATATTTACGTCAAATTCATGTCGCAACCCTCTACAAATCACCCTTCTGAACCCAATTCGGAACAAAATTCCCCCGAAATATGTATTTACGTCAAATTCATGTCATAACCCTCTCTAAATCAACATATTTGGCACAATTCCGATCTAAATTCCCCCGAAATATATATTTACGTCAAATTCATGTCCCAACCCTCTCCAAATCACCCTTTTGAACGCAATTCGGAACGGAATTCCCCCGAAATATATATTTACGTCAAATTCATGTCGCAACCCTCTACAAATCACACTTTTGAACCCAATTCGGAACGAAAATCCCAGGAAAGATATATTTACGTCAAATTCATGTCGCAACCCTCTCCAAATCACCCCTTTGAACCCAATTCGGAACGAAATTCCCCCGAAATATGCATTTACGTCAAATTCATGTCACAACCCTCTCTAAATCAACATATTTGGCACAATTCGAATCTAAATTCCCCCGAAATATATATATACGTCAAATTCATGTCGCAACCCTCTCCAAATGACCCTTCTGAACCCAATTTGGAACGAAACTCACCCGAAATATATATTTTCGTCAAATTCATGTCGCAACCCTCTCCAAATCACCCTTCTGAACCCAATTCGGAACAAAATTCCCCCGAAATATGTATTTACGTCAAATTCATGTCACAACCCTCTCTAAATCAACATATTTGGCACAATTCCGATCTAAATTCCCCCGAAATATATATTTACGTCAAATTCATGTCCCAACCCTCTCCAAATCACCCTTTTGAACGCAATTCGGAACGGAATTACCCCGAAATATATATTTACGTCAAATTCATGTCGCAACCCTCTACAAATCACACTTTTTAACCCGATTCGGAACGAAAATCCCCCGAAATATATATTTACGTGCAATTCATGTCGCAACCCTCTCCAAATCAACCTATTTGGCACAATTCGGATCGAAACTCGCCTGAAATATATATTGACGTCAAGTTGATGTCGCAACCTTCTCCAAATCAACCTATTTGGCACAATTCGGATCAAAACTCACCCGAAAGATATATTTACGTCCAATTCATGTCGCAACCCTCTCCAAATCAACCTATTTGGCACAATTCGGATCGAAACTCGCCCGAAATATATATTGACGTCAACTTGATGTCGCAACCCTCTCCAAATCAACCTATTTGGCACAATTCGGATCGAAACTCACCCGAAAGATATATTTACGTCAAATTCATGTCGCAACCCTCTACAAATCACCCTTCTGAACCCAATTCGGAACAAAATTCCCCCGAAATATGTATTTACGTCAAATTCATGTCACAACCCTCTCTAAATCAACATATTTGGCACAATTCCGATCTAAATTCCCCCGAAATATATATTTACGTCAAATTCATGTCCCAACCCTCTCCAAATCACCCTTTTGAACGCAATTCGGAACGGAATTCCCCCGAAATATATATTTACGTCAAATTCATGTCGCAACCCTCTACAAATCACACTTTTGAACCCAATTCGGAACGAAAATCCCAGGAAAGATATATTTACGTCAAATTCATGTCGCAACCCTCTCCAAATCACCCCTTTGAACCCAATTCGGAACGAAATTCCCCCGAAATATGCATTTACGTCAAATTCATGTCACAACCCTCTCTAAATCAACATATTTGGCACAATTCGAATCTAAATTCCCCCGAAATATATATTTACGTCAAATTCATGTCGCAACCCTCTCCAAATGACCCTTCTGAACCCAATTTGGAACGAAACTCACCCGAAATATATATTTTCGTCAAATTCATGTCGCAACCCTCTCCAAATCACCCTTCTGAACCCAATTCGGAACGAAATTCACCCGAAAGATATATTTACGTCAAATTCATGTCGCAACCCTCTCCAAATCACCCTTCTGAACCCAATTCGTAACGAAATTCACCCGAAATATATATTTTCGTCAAATTCATGTCGCAACCCTCTCCAAATCAACCTTTTCAACCTAATTCGGATCAAAACTCGCCCGAAATATATATTTACGTCAAATTCATGTCGCAACCCTCTCCAAATCAACCTTTTGAACCTAATGTTACGGTGAAGCCGTTTGGTTTTTTAGATATATCAGTAGAATTGTACGAAAGAGGCGCGATCTAGCTATTTATAACTTGCACGGGTCAGCCTCTCGGCCACCGGCCTTCTGCGTTGGGTTCACGGATGCGCCCCTCTGTTATCTCTATGGCGCGTGCGGTGAGTAATACATGCATCCGGATCCGTGCCCAGCCAGCGGGCAGTCGGGAGCCGCCTGACCCCTCACCAGACCTCTTGACCGTCGAGAGATGGTTCTATTTTTAACGGCAACCGTGCCCAGGGGTTTCTATGTCCGTGCCCAGCCCGCGACTTGGCCCCCGTATCACTAATTCGGATAGAATCTCCCCCGATAAATATATTTACGCCAGATTCATGTCGCAACCCTCTCAGTCAACCCTTTGAGCCCAATTCGGATCGATACTCTCCGAAAGATATATTTACGCCAAATGCAGTTCGCAACCCTTCCCAAATATATATCAAGCCTGTGATTGACCGCTCACAAAAAGTTAGGCCCACTTTTACCAAAAATGTAGTGAAAAATTAGGGGTCAATGTGAGATGTAGTTTTCGTACGGTTGTGATTTGTGTCAATGCGACGGTTGCACGTTTAAGACACAATGAAAGAAAACCAAATATGTTGGAAGTAAGTATTTATTTTTAAGACATCCCACTAGCACTATCGTCCCATGTGGTGAATTGGCGGCTGTCTAGCGATGTCAAGGGAGTCCTATGCGGTGAACTGGTGGCTAGATGTCTGTCTAGCGATGTGAAGGAAGTCCCATGTGGTGAACTGGTGGCTAGATGGCTGTCTAGCGATGTGAAGGAAGTCCCATGTGGTGATCTGGTGGCTAGATGGCTGTCTAGCGATGTCAAGGGAGTCCTATGCGGTGAACTGGTGGCTAGATAGTTGTCTAGCGATGTGAAGGAAGTCTCATGCGGTGAACTTGTGGCTAGGTGGCTGTCTAGCGATGTGAAGGGAGTCCCAGGCGGTGAACTGGTGGCTAGATAGTTGTCTAGCGATGTGAAAGAGTCCCATTTGGTGAACTGGTGTCTAGATGACTGTCTAGCGATGTTAAGGGAGCCCCAGGCGGTGAACTGGTGGCTAGATGGCTGTCTAGCGATGTGAAGGGAGTCCTATGCGGTGAACTGGTGGCTAGTGAGTTGTCTAGCGATGTGAAGGAAGTCTCATGCGGTGAACTGGTGGCTAGATGGCTGTCTAGCGATGTGAAGGGAGTCCCATGCGGTGAACTGGTGTCTAGATGACTGTCTAGCGATGTAAAGGGAGTTCTATGCGGTGAACTGATGGCTAGATGGCTGTCTAGCGATGTGAAGGGAGTCCTATGCGGTGAACTAGTGGCTAGATAATTGTCTAGCGATGTGAAGGAAGTCTCATGCGGTGAACTGGTGGATAGATGGCTGTCTAGCGATGTGAAGGGAGTCCCATGCGGTGAACTGGTGGCTAGATAGTTGTCTAGCGATGTGAAAGAGTCCCATTTGGTGAACTGGTGTCTAGATGACTGTCTAGCGATGTAAAGGGAGTCCCATGCGGTGAACTGGGGGCTAGATGGCTGTCTAGCGATGTGAAGGGAGTCCTAGGCGGTGAACTGGTGCCTAGATGGCTGTCTAGCGATGTGAAGGGAGTCCTATGCGGTGAACTTGTGGCTAGATAGTTGTCTAGCGATGCGAAGGGAGTCCCATTTGATGAACTGGTGTCTAGATGACTGTCTAGCGATGTGAAGGTAGTCATATGCGGTGAACTGGTGGCTAGATGTCTGTCTAGCGATGTAAACGGAGTCCTATGTGGTGAACTGGTGGCTAGATAGTTGTCTAGCGATGAGCACGGAGTCCCATGTGGTGAACTGGTGGCTAGATGGCTGTCTAGCGATGTGAAGGGAGTCCTATGCGGTGAACTGGTGGCTGGATGGTTGTCTAGCGATCTGAAGGGAGTCTCATTTGGTGAACTGGAGGCCAGACAGATGTCTATCGATATGAACCGAGTGGCTAGAACTGGTGGTTAGACAGTTGTCTGGATGTGAAGGGAGTCCCATGTGATGAACTGGTGACTTGTTAGCTGTCTAGCGATGTGAACGGAGCCAGATGCCTGGCAGTTACGGCTCGGGCAGGGCGCCATACCTGTGGAGACGTAAACAAAGATTAAGTCGATATGCCATATAGAGGAGTACTCAGTATTAAACGCAAGTTATCGGACAAATAAAAGAAGACCTATAATCATTTATCGTGAAATTGGTCTTGCGAAAATAGTTCATCCGGTAGTCATACAAGGCAGGAAATGTTAATACGCATTGCATTTCACCGATCCTCATTTTGCTATTCCCTGGAATATGATATACGACTGCAAACTATTCATTTAAGCGCACGCCATGTTTGCGCTTCTTTTTAACAAGCTCTATAAGCATGGGAATATTAATGCATATTGTCGTACGGTACCGAATGGTGTTTGCTGGTATAACACGCTGATGGTACGGACGGGCGGATTGTGGGGATTTGTTGACCGGGTGTGTTGCTCGCGTTGTCGCCGGTTGCAAATACACAGAAGACGATATATTCAATTCATAAGCTGTAGAGGTGTGGTGTTTATTGATTCTACCGATACGTCCAGGCAGGTCTGGAACCAGAAGACGACTCTCCGGATTCCGAGACAACTGTCTATCTTAAGCCTCAGCCCAAAGAGCCAGAAGACCAGTAACCAATGAGGGGAGAGAGATTTAACCTTTTAACACTAGATTCGAAGGCGGCCAATGGCACAGGCATGGTCACCTTTGTTTATATCGTTTCGAATCTAAACACTACAAGTAACGGTCTGATATTTAAATAGAGCCTGCTCTAGGGACCTTCTTTTTTAGTTTTCTAAAACCCTTGTATATTACTGATTACAAGGTGTATGATGATCCACACATGTTCTTGTTAGCGTGTTAAGATCTAAAACAAGATTTATTATTTAATGGCGGTGAGAGAGTGGATTCGTTGACATTTAGTACGGTAGTTACCGTATGTAAAAAGAGATAGTCAAAGTGATAGTCCAGAGCAGATGTACCAAACAGTCCAGTGTATGCCGTCCCGAACAAAGCAGAGACAGCCAGAACATCATGCGGCCACATTAACTTAATCTGCAACAATAACTATATCACATCTTATGTTTTCATTGATTACATATTAACATATATAATATATATCCTATAAGTACTGTTAATTATGCTCAAATTGTATTATTATTTAGTGACAGAAGATGCTGCATGGCACCAGTAAATACACAAGTGGACTTCATGACCTTGATTAAGATTTTGTTCAAGTCTTAGAACGAATGCACCATTTGGTATTAATATATAAACAACACTCAAATAGATCGCATTTTAATTAAGATACTAGCGTACATAAAGAGCATCCAACTACCACAGAAATTGTTGATAGCACATATATATGGCACCAATAAAATAACAAAAAGTAAATAAATGAATGGCGTCCTGTAGCAAGGTGTTTTATAACCAATGGGGTCCTATAGAGATGTCTTACAACCAATGGGGTCCTGTAGCGAGGTGTATTACAACCGATGGGGTCCTATAGCGAGGTGTCTTACAACCAATGGGGTCCTATAGCGAGGTGTCTTACAACCAATGGGGTCCTATAGCGAGGTGTCTTACAACCAATGGGGTCCTATAGCGAGGTGTCTTACAAGCAATGGGGTCCTATAGCGAGGTGTCTTACAAGCAATGGGGTTCTATAGCGAGGTGTCTTACAAGCAATGGGGTCCTATAGCGAGGTGTCTTACAACCAATGGGGTCCTATAGCGAGGTGTCTTACAACCAATGGGGTCCTATAGCGAGGTGTCTTACAACCAATGGGGTCCTATAGCGAGGTGTCTTACAGCCAATGGGGTCCTATAGCGAGGTGTCTTACAAGCAATGGGGTTCTATAGCGAGGTGTCTTACAACCAATGGGGTCCTATAGCGAGGTGTCTTACAACCAATGGGGTCCTATAGCGAGGTGTCTTACAAGCAATGGGGTTCTATAGCGAGGTGTCTTACAACCAATGGGGTCCTATAGCGAGGTGTCTTACAACCAATGGGGTCCTATAGCGAGGTGTCTTACAACCAATGGGGTCCTATAGCGAGGTGTCTTACAAGCAATGGGGTCCTATAGCGAGGTGTCTTACAACCAATGGGGTTCTATAGCGAGGTGTCTTACAACCAATGGGGTCCTATAGCGAGGTGTCTTACAACCAATGGGGTCCTATAGCGAGGTGTCTTACAACCAATGGGGTCCTATAGCGAGGTGTCTTACAACCAATGGGGTCCTATAGCGAGGTGTCTTACAACCAATGGGGTCCTATAGCGAGGTGTCTTACAACCAATGGGGTCCTATAGCGAGGTGTCTTACAACCAATGGGGTCCTATAGCGAGGTGTCTTACAAGCAATGGGGTCCTATAGCGAGGTGTCTTACAACCAATGGGGTCCTATAGCGAGGTGTCTTACAACCAATGGGGTCCTATAGCGAGGTGTCTTACAAGCAATGGGGTCCTATAGCGAGGTGTCTTACAACCAATGGGGTCCTATAGCGAGGTGTCTTACAAGCAATGGGGTCCTATAGCGAGGTGTCTTACAACCAATGGGGTCCTATAGCGAGGTGTCTTACAAGCAATGGGGTCCTATAGCGAGGTGTCTTACAAGCAATGGGGTCCTATAGCGAGGTGTCTTACAAGCAATGGGGTCCTATAGCGAGGTGTCTTACAAGCAATGGGGTCCTATAGCGAGGTGTCTTACAACCAATGGGGTCCTATAGCGAGGTGTCTTACAAGCAATGGGGTCCTATAGCGAGGTGTCTTACAACCGATGGGGTCCTATAGCGAGGTGTCTTACAAGCAATGGGGTCCTATAGCGAGGTGTCTTACAAGCAATGGGGTTCTATAGCGAGGTGTCTTACAAGCAATGGGGTCCTATAGCGAGGTGTCTTACAACCAATGGGGTCCTATAGCGAGGTGTCTTACAACCAATGGGGTCCTATAGCGAGGTGTCTTACAACCAATGGGGTCCTATAGCGAGGTGTCTTACAAGCAATGGGGTTCTATAGCGAGGTGTCTTACAAGCAATGGGGTCCTATAGCGAGGTGTCTTACAACCAATGGGGTCCTGCGGCGAGGTGTCTTACAACCGATGGGGTCCTGTGGCGAGGTGTCTTACAAGCAATGGGCCCTCATAGCGAGGTGTCTTACAACCAATGGGGTCCTATAGCGAGGTGTCTTACAACCAATGGGGTCCTATAGCGAGGTGTCTTACAACCAATGGGGTCCTATAGCGAGGTGTCTTACAAGCAATGGGGTCCTATAGCAAGATGTCTTACAACCGATGGGGTCCTGTGGCGAGGTGTCTTACAACCGATGGGGTCCTGTGGCGAGGTGTCTTACAAGCAATGGGGTCCTATAGCGAGGTGTCTTACAACCAATGGGGTCCTGTGGCGAGGTGTCTTACAAGCAATGGGGTCCTATAGCGAGGTGTCTTACAACCAATGGGGTCCTGTGGCGAGGTGTCTTACAACCGATGGGGTCCTGTGGCGAGGTGTCTTACAAGCAATGGGCCCTCATAGCGAGGTGTCTTACAACCAATGGGGTCCTATAGCGAGGTGTCTTACAACCAATGGGGTCCTATAGCGAGGTGTCTTACAAGCAATGGGGTCCTATAGCGAGGTGTCTTACAAGCAATGGGGTCCTATAGCAAGATGTCTTGCAACCGATGGGGTCCTGTGGCGAGGTGTCTTACAACCGATGGGGTCCTGTGGCGAGGTGTCTTACAACCAATGGGGTCCTATAGCGAGGTGTCTTACAACCAATGGGGTCCTATAGCGAGGTGTCTTACAACCAATGGGGTCCTATAGCGAGGTGTCTTACAACCAATGGGGTCCTATAGCGAGGTGTCTTACAACCAATGGGGTCCTATAGCGAGGTGTCTTACAGCCAATGGGGTCCTATAGCGAGGTGTCTTACAAGCAATGGGGTTCTATAGCGAGGTGTCTTACAACCAATGGGGTCCTATAGCGAGGTGTCTTACAACCAATGGGGTCCTATAGCGAGGTGTCTTACAAGCAATGGGGTTCTATAGCGAGGTGTCTTACAACCAATGGGGTCCTATAGCGAGGTGTCTTACAACCAATGGGGTCCTATAGCGAGGTGTCTTACAACCAATGGGGTCCTATAGCGAGGTGTCTTACAAGCAATGGGGTCCTATAGCGAGGTGTCTTACAACCAATGGGGTTCTATAGCGAGGTGTCTTACAACCAATGGGGTCCTATAGCGAGGTGTCTTACAACCAATGGGGTCCTATAGCGAGGTGTCTTACAACCAATGGGGTCCTATAGCGAGGTGTCTTACAACCAATGGGGTCCTATAGCGAGGTGTCTTACAACCAATGGGGTCCTATAGCGAGGTGTCTTACAACCAATGGGGTCCTATAGCGAGGTGTCTTACAACCAATGGGGTCCTATAGCGAGGTGTCTTACAAGCAATGGGGTCCTATAGCGAGGTGTCTTACAACCAATGGGGTCCTATAGCGAGGTGTCTTACAACCAATGGGGTCCTATAGCGAGGTGTCTTACAAGCAATGGGGTCCTATAGCGAGGTGTCTTACAACCAATGGGGTCCTATAGCGAGGTGTCTTACAAGCAATGGGGTCCTATAGCGAGGTGTCTTACAACCAATGGGGTCCTATAGCGAGGTGTCTTACAAGCAATGGGGTCCTATAGCGAGGTGTCTTACAAGCAATGGGGTCCTATAGCGAGGTGTCTTACAAGCAATGGGGTCCTATAGCGAGGTGTCTTACAAGCAATGGGGTCCTATAGCGAGGTGTCTTACAACCAATGGGGTCCTATAGCGAGGTGTCTTACAAGCAATGGGGTCCTATAGCGAGGTGTCTTACAACCGATGGGGTCCTATAGCGAGGTGTCTTACAAGCAATGGGGTCCTATAGCGAGGTGTCTTACAAGCAATGGGGTTCTATAGCGAGGTGTCTTACAAGCAATGGGGTCCTATAGCGAGGTGTCTTACAACCAATGGGGTCCTATAGCGAGGTGTCTTACAACCAATGGGGTCCTATAGCGAGGTGTCTTACAACCAATGGGGTCCTATAGCGAGGTGTCTTACAAGCAATGGGGTTCTATAGCGAGGTGTCTTACAAGCAATGGGGTCCTATAGCGAGGTGTCTTACAACCAATGGGGTCCTGCGGCGAGGTGTCTTACAACCGATGGGGTCCTGTGGCGAGGTGTCTTACAAGCAATGGGCCCTCATAGCGAGGTGTCTTACAACCAATGGGGTCCTATAGCGAGGTGTCTTACAACCAATGGGGTCCTATAGCGAGGTGTCTTACAACCAATGGGGTCCTATAGCGAGGTGTCTTACAAGCAATGGGGTCCTATAGCAAGATGTCTTACAACCGATGGGGTCCTGTGGCGAGGTGTCTTACAACCGATGGGGTCCTGTGGCGAGGTGTCTTACAAGCAATGGGGTCCTATAGCGAGGTGTCTTACAACCAATGGGGTCCTGTGGCGAGGTGTCTTACAAGCAATGGGGTCCTATAGCGAGGTGTCTTACAACCAATGGGGTCCTGTGGCGAGGTGTCTTACAACCGATGGGGTCCTGTGGCGAGGTGTCTTACAAGCAATGGGCCCTCATAGCGAGGTGTCTTACAACCAATGGGGTCCTATAGCGAGGTGTCTTACAACCAATGGGGTCCTATAGCGAGGTGTCTTACAAGCAATGGGGTCCTATAGCGAGGTGTCTTACAAGCAATGGGGTCCTATAGCAAGATGTCTTGCAACCGATGGGGTCCTGTGGCGAGGTGTCTTACAACCGATGGGGTCCTGTGGCGAGGTGTCTTACAAGCAATGGGGTCCTATAGCGAGGTGTCTTACAACCAATGGGGTCCTGTGGCGAGGTGTCTTACAAGCAATAGGGTCCTATAGCGAGGTGTTTTACAAGCAATAGGGTCCTATAGCGAGGTGTCTTACAAGCAATGGGGTCCTATAGCGAGGTGTCTTACAAGCAATGGGGTCCTATAGCAAGATGTCATACAACCGATGGGGTCCTGTGGCGAGGTGTCTTACAATCGATGGGGTCCTGTGGCGAGGTGTCTTACAAGCAATGGGGTCCTATAGCGAGGTGTCTTACAAGCAATGGGGTCCTATAGCGAGGTGTCTTACAACCGATGGGGTCATATAGCGAGGTGTTTTACAAGCAATAGGGTCCTATAGCGAGGTGTCTTACAAGCAATGGGGCCCTATAGCGAGGTGTCTTACAACCGATGGGGTCCTATAGCGAGGTGTCTTACAAGCAATGGGGTCCTATAGCGAGGTGTCTGACAACAAATGGGGTCCTATAGCGAGGTGTCTTACAAGCAATGGGACCCTATAGCGAGGTGTCTTACAAGCAATGGGGTCCTATAGCAAGGCTAACACCAAACCAAAAGAGTGGGCGAGTCATTGTTTATACAGGTGGTTGATGCATCGCATGGTCAGTGAAACTGTGGTCCATAACTCATAACTCATAGTTCGGTAAGCAGCAGTCAATGGTGTAACTTGATACAGCTGCTGTCTTAGACTAAGTGGACCAGACAGAAACTTCCTAATGGAATAATATCCGAAAATTTAGGAATATGATACAGAATACAGGCAAAGTTGAAGTTGAAAACTTATCTGGAAGAGATTAAGTCCTTTGTGGTCGTGTCTTTTGTTCTGTGTTGTCTTTTGAAATATTGAAATTTCACCTTGGCGAAAACTGACCCTGGAGTTTTGTGGTGGGATGCCAAATGCTGAGATTGACGCTCAGTCTAATAAAAACAAGTGAGGTAGAATGTTTGAATATATCCAGGTCGTTCTACGATTAAATAGTGTGCTTTTATTGTATTGTGAGAAGGCAGATGGTGGTTAATAACGCTGCATCTATCAGAGACGACCAGCCAGCCTAAGGATGTAAATTGTCAAGTTATGTCCGTTACTATTCACATAATATTAGCACATATTATTCCTATTATGTTGAACTCTTTTTAGCTTATTAATGCATGACATGAAATATGATACATTTTTTAAAAGTTGGCCTTTGTCATCACATACCTATCATAGTTTAGTATTGGACATAACATTTGACCTCACTTGTCAGTCTCACTCAAACATTATGTCCTTCACATTAATGTCCATCACCTTTCAGCCTATTAACATCAGTAAAGGCAAGTTAAGGCAAGCACCCCATAATAGCAAGGTAAAAGAACTCTGTATTTGTGATTATTTTATAAAAGAATATCCAATTACACACCCTGTGCGTAATATATTATAAATATTCTATATTTTACAAGTTTACTCCCATAAACATGACCAACATGACCAAACTTGACACCCACAGTACAACATTTTTGATAAAATTCAGCTCAAAATTAAGATATTATCACCAGTAATAGCTCTTTGGAAAGCTTAACCTAATGCAATGCACAAATGATATTAAATATGTAAATAACCGTAGTAGCCCTAAAAAAGCAGAGTGGTAATAATAAAGTGCAATTATGCAAAATCTGGTAATTTTTTGAACTCACTACATTCACAAAATTGACAATAATTTCATAAACAATGAAAATCTTGACACCAAAACACTTTTAAGAATGACTAAAAAACATATTTTTTGTAATAAAAATAAATAAAAATATAGGTAGCCATGTAAATTTCTATAGAAACAAGTCCTGCAGCTTGAAAATGTAATTTTACAAATATTTCTCGGCACAGCTTATTTCACACCAATTATCAGTAATTACACCTCACATTCACATTGAAAAAAATCTGGTCATATATAATGGTCTCCGATATAATTATGATTTACACTAATGCTTTCTGAATTATATATACATATTCTTCACTTCTTGAAATTTCCTAATTTATCCCAAAGAGCCATTCAGTGGAAAATACGCTGTAAACGATGTCACAAATTAGGGGTTCCCCTGTGAATGTCATATCTAGTTGGGGATTCCCCTTTCAATGACACCCACCGATGTTTGCCTATGTTGACCGAGGTCTTCTCTAAATCTCCGAAGCTTATTATACAGTGCTCTATTAATTTTACCTATGTCACCACTTCTTTCAAATGATTTATTTGTGCTTAATTTCATTAAGACTGTGTAAAATATTTGACGATGCCGATATTTGACAATGTCTTCTCGAAATTGCCAAGGTTTATTATGGGATACTTACCTTAAGTCTAAGAATTATGCTCATTTACGTTGTTGCTAAAAGAAAAAGTTTCAGTTTATATGGGATATCAGAACAAATGCATCCACATGTCGGACATTGATAGTTGACCACATTGTACGTGGAAGTCAAGGGACTTCTCATATTTTGTGAAAATAAGAGAAATTGATAGAGCGGGATAGACTGAACACAGCAAAAATGGGGGAGGTCCAACAACACCATACTTCAAGGACAATGAAAGAGGTGATTTTCATCGCCTTTTTTTTTACCTACACAGACAGTGTTCCCATAACACTGCAATATTTACATATCTCCATGACAGACATTCCACAATGAACTTGAGTGTAAGGGTGATAACTGACTGACAGGGTAACGTCTATGACCTGCTCAAGAAAATGACTAGAACCTTAGTAAGTATCAAATAAATATAAGAAAATACTTTCTTATATTACAGTTGATACACTTCAGTTTCATTACTTATAAACTGTAATTGTCATTGTAAGCATAAAATAAGATTTTTTAACCATTCCAAAATATTCCCTATGCCATGTCAAAAATCACTATTTTTCATCATTTCAGTACAAAAAAAAAAAAAAGTATAATATTTGTCTGTAGTATCTCCCAAACATATACCAGACATGATATTAGGAAAACCAATGCCAAAATACATCTAAATACAGTGGTCCCTGCATTTTACGACTTCTCTTCTGCCAGCCCGAAAAGATATATAACGGAGGGAGTCGTATAATTATATTATTATGGCTTCTCCAGGTCTGTGCCGTCAAATAGCATCGAAACGCTGTTAAAAAAAACGTTTCACTTGCATTCTCCAGCCATTGTATATATGTATTTACTTTGCAGCAATGATGCCCACTTAGACGTTGGAATAGTTAAAAAATCTTATTTTATGCTTACAATGACAATTACATTTGCTTCGAATGAGCCAGGCAGGTCAAAGGCATTATTGTGGTGGCAACAATATAGACCGGTACATATGTGTACATATGTATGTAATATACTGGTCATTATGACTAGAGTATAGGGTTTGGACGTTATGATTAATGTGTTTTAATAGTAATACACCAGGTGGATTTTGTATTGTATGCCTTCACTGGCCACCAGGTGTACTGCCTATAAAAGAGGGTGTGACTTGCAATAAAGGTCTCTTCTTCATGTGAAACCCATGCTGTCTAGTTGTGTTGGTTATTGGTCATTGGTCATGAGATAGGCCGTAAAGTCATAACTAATTTTATATATGTAAAATACATGACAATGTACACCGGTACATATGCAAGCGAAAATTAGATAAGTCAGTTATTTACGGACAACCCAATGAAGATATTAACATAAAAAGATGTAACATTGTGAAAAGATTTTTTTTTTAAAGTATTTTATAATGGCGCTTGAAGGGTTGCATCAACGACTAAGAGTCTAGGCTAGGTTACTGTCAGAAGACCAGCGATTCTGAAAGCTAAGCGTTCTGCATCATTTGTCATAAAAAATAAATAGTGAGAAGACGTAGCAATATTTCATTTAAATTAATGTCCTATAATTTTAAGGAGCCACTGGCCTACCTATCAGAATTACTGTAAGACCGTTGGGGAAAGGATGACATCTAAAATTTTTGACATTTCGTCAATATGACACAGCGCCTGACACTTTATTCACCCGGGCATGGGTACGTGGACATCCATTTGGTATGCCAATGTGCCCCGTTCAAAACAACATGGGACATTCAGGAGAAGATGGTGGCAGATTGAAAGGTGCTGAGATTAGGTTGGTTCCAGGACCCCTACTTGCACCGGATATAAACAGTGTTTACCAGGCCTGTCTCCAACGCATCACGTCCTAACAGAATAAATATGCAGTGCCTACCCATCAAGTTGCTCCATTAGATTCCTGATGCTTTTATGACTTTCGTCAGACAGTCATTTCTTTGGTCGGTAGTGTATTTTCTTGTAATCCGGGCGAGTTTTGTCACCTCTCGCTTCGTTTTGAATGCTCCTCCGCTCGCCAGATGTCAACAAACACCGCCTGGCAGCGAGTGCTCAAGCTAAGTTTGTTTATTTCTGGCGAGCGGCAAAGCATTTAAAATGAAGCGAGAGGTTAAATAAATTGTCTGGAATACAAGAAAATACATTACCAAGCAAAGAAATGAAAGTCCGACGAAAGTCATAAAAGCTTCAGGAATCTAATGGAGCAACTTGACGGGTAGGCACTGGATAGTTATTCTGTTAAGACCTTCAACTTGAGCCACCGGTCCGCGATTTCTAATTTTAGGCCTGGTGAGTGGCATGGCTCTCACCCTTGCTCCGTTTACGGGCGTGGTATGAGAGGCATGTACCAGGGGCCAGTTTCACGAAGCCTTTGTACGTGTACAAACCTTTGTACGAAGATTGTGACCCGTAAATCCGGTTTCACGAAGCCTTCATACCTCTAATTAACATAAGATACATCGTAGGTTCCTTCGTACATCTACGAGTGCCTCGACCCTATCGTATACCCTTCGTACCAGCATAAAGACATACATTTATGTCTACGGTATCTGTAAAATTTAGAATCATTGCTACGTTACTTATAAGGTCAAAATCCATCCTACATATTCAGGACGTCACAATGCGAGTATCCTAGCAACGGTTGCATGACGCCTTGGACATTATGAATAGGTTGAAACTGCACAAATTATATACAAAAATGACGCGAATTAATATTGTTGGCAACAGCAAAAACACTAGATCTATGCAAAAGCTTACGTCAAAGGCCCTTCTTCGATTCGAATAAATGTTTTCATGGAAAATTTCATGCATTTATCACATTCGCATTGGTACTTCTTTTACTTTCGGCATTAAAAAATATGGTACGAAGGTTCGTACGATGGGCTTTAGCCATACAAAATATGAAGGAGGTACGAAGGCTTCGTGAAACACACGTACAGTCCTCGTACAAACCTTCGTAGATCTATATGGGCTACATGTAACGTACGGTACGAAGGTTTCGTGAAACTGGCCCCAGGCGGCCCAGGGCTATCGGTGACGATGCATGACCATGGCATATTATCGCTCATACTGTTTTAATGGCACGAACACAAATGTGCAAAAAAATCAATAACTCAATATTGCTTATTTCATAACGTCCGCCTTGCGAAGCTACAAGGCCTTCTACTCTTATAATTCGTGATTTAGAGAAATTACGTACTGATTTTACATCCTATGCGCCGCTAATAGGCACCGGCTCGAGCAATCCAGCCACGCGAATATTGCCGTTTAAACGGATATCCTTAACCTGTGTCCCATACGTGTTTCGTCCTTTTCCCAACAGCGCCCCCGCTCGCCCCCACGCCTACCCACGTGACTACTACTTGCAGAGTTATTCCTTCCGTTACCTCAGTAAGAGCGGGTGTTAGGTATTGCGCGTAGGTCAAGGTCACGGCATTTCTATCTTGCCCGATAGGTGACGCACTACCCCCACGTAACTGGTTCCTCTGTGCGGAGATACAGGATACCCTTTTCACTACTCTACTCAGTGTTAACAAGAACAAGCGAATTCAGAATTTAGATCATTGTACGGCAAGTACGTGAATGTGCGAAAGGCTCTCGTGAAACTGAACATAGAATCAGAAAAGCAGTACAACCACTTGAGACCAAAGCAGTTGCAGGCCATTCCGGAGGCCTCAAAGGGAGACCACTCACAACTCGCAAACGTTTATCCTTTTTTTTTGGAGTAGCTGTCAAATATGAAGTAATTATGATGGATTGAGCAAATATGTATCAGACAATTGACAAGAGATATGTAATTTAATAAATCATATGTATCAAATCTATAATTAAGAATTTTCAATATTTCATTACATAGATTAGGAATTGAATATTTGCAAGTCCAAGAATGCTTTGCTGTATTATATAAATAAAATTAATACACTGTTTTCCTTTCCATACATTACATTTCATTTATATTTATATTTAAACGATTTACCAAAAAATATTTTCCATATCAATAAGTACCGGTAGAACTTACACATCTTCAATTTTCACATCATCTTTTGTACTAAAGTGATGCATCAGCGATGAACTGGGCCCTGGGCATAATCTCATGGAATATCAAATATTGTTACTGCATGATCAAGCAGGTATTCCTCAAGCACTATGGATAGATGGATTGGTTTTTTAATTAGACTACTTAATTGTGTGCAAGCATAAACTAAACTGGTCCAAAAGATATCTTAGGATAATAGGATTATAAATTTTAGTGTAAGCATAGTTTCTTACAATGTAGTGTAAGTATAGTTTGTCACGATGTAGCATAAGTGTTTATAGATTGATAAATTTAACACATACAGTTCAGTACATGAACTAAATATTAAAGATGGTACAAGTAATTGCAAGGGCTGGGGTATCATTTTCTTGGGGAGGGGAGGGGAATTGTCAATATAATATTGATATTATACAGTGCATAATATCATGTGCTGGTACTTGCAGGTTGTCTAAGTGGCATTTGCATTGCTAAAAATAAAAATAAAATAAAAATGTGTCAGAGATTTATTTATTTTTTGGGGAGGCTCTGTCAACCAATCTGAGTGTCTATCTGAGCATTTCTAAATGGCATTGCGCACCACTTTCATGCACCAGCATTACTGAAATGTGTGAGACAGGAAAGCGTTATAAATTTTTTTTTGAAGGATCTTCATTTGCGTAAGATATTATGCACCTATATTAAATAATAAAAATTCAGCAGCATCTTAAAATTGTTTCATGCCTACCTAAACAATGTCCAGGATGTCTCTCTGGGGGAGGGGTAATTCTCAGCCCCTGTCATACACTGCCATAAATAAATATGTAAAAGACGGGAGTTGTTTAGTTTCTTGTGCAGCATTTCTAAGTAGCATTCTCACCATTGTCATACACTGCCATAAGGAAAATGTGTCATAGAGGGGAGTGTTACTTATTTTCCTCAAAGGTTCTATCCACTGAATAATTTTCTTGTGGGGCTGTGTCAACCTATATTAAATATTAAGAACTCTGCAGCATTTCTAAGTGACATTCCCACCCATTTCATGCACCGCCATTAATGAAATATGTCAGAGAGGGGAGTGCTAATAATTTTCTTGTGGGGCTGTGTCAACTGATTACAGGGAATGTTGTAGAAACCAAGTGTATTGAACTTCAATTGTGCAAAATATCATGCCTCTATATTAAATATTAGGAACTCTGCAGCATTTCTAAGTGACATTCCCACCCATTTTATGCACAGCCATTAATGAAATATGTCAGAGATGGGAGAGCTAATAATTTTTTTGTGGGGCTGTGTCAACTGATTACAGGGAATGTTGTAGAAACCTGGTGTATTGAGCTTCAATTGTGCAAAATATTATGCATCTATATTAAATATTAAGAACTCTGCAGCATTTCTAAGTGGCATTCCCACCCATTTCATGCACCGCCATTAATGAAATATGTCAGAGAGGGGAGAGCTAATAATTTTTTTGTGGGGCTGTGTCAACTGATTACAGGGAATGTTGTAGAAACCTGGTGTATTGAGCTTCAATTGTGCAAAATATTATGTATCTATATTAAATATTAAGAACTCTGCAGCATTTCTAAGTGGCATTCCTGCCCATTTCATGCACCGCCATGTCAGACAGGGGAGTGCTAATAATTTTCTTTTGAGGCTGTGTCAACTGATTACAGGGAATGTTGTAGAAACCTGGTGTATTGAACTTCAATTGTGCAAAATATCATGCCTCTATATTAAATATTAAGAACTCTGCAGCATTTCTAAGTGGCATTCCCACCCATTTCATGCACAGCCATTAATGAAATATGTCAGAGAGGGGCGAGCTAATAATTTTCTTGTGGGGCTGTGTCAACTGATTACAGGGAATGTTGTAGAAACCTGGTGTATTGAGCTTCAATTGTGCAAAATATTATGCATCTATATTAAATATTAAGAACTCTGCAGCATTTCTAAGTGGCATTCCCACCCATTTCATGCACCGCCATAATTGAAATATGTCAGAGAGGGGAGTGCTAATAATTTTCTTTTGAGGCTGTGTCAACTGATTACAGGGAATGTTGTAGAAACCTGGTGTATTGAACTTCAATTGTGCAAAATATTATGCATCTATATTAAATATTAAGAACTCTGCAGCATTTCGAAGTGGCATTCCCACCGATTTCATGAACCGCCATTAATGAAATATGTCAGATAGGGGAGCGCTAATGATTTTCTTGTGGGGCTGTGTCAACTGACTACAGGGAATGTTGTAGAAACCTAGTGTATTGAACTTCAATTGAGCAAAATATTGTGTGCCTATATTAAATATTAAGAACTCTGCAGCATTTCTAAGTGGCATTTCCACCGATTTCATGAACCGCCATTAATGAAATATGTCAGAGAGGGGAGCGCTAATAATTTTCTTGTGGGGCTGTGTCAACTGATTACAGGGAATGTTGTAGAAACCTGGTGTATTGAGCTTCAATTGTGCAAAATATTATGCATCTATATTAAATATTAAGAACTCTGCAGCATTTCTAAGTGGCATTCCTGCCCATTTCATGCACCGCCATGTCAGACAGGGGAGTGCTAATAATTTTCTTTTGAGGCTGTGTCAACTGATTACAGGGAATGTTGTAGAAACCTGGTGTATTGAACTTCAATTGTGCAAAATATCATGCCTCTATATTAAATATTAAGAACTCTGCAGCATATCTAAGTGGCATTCCCACCCATTTCATGCACCGCCATTAATGAAATATGTCAGAGAGGGGAGTGCTAATAATTTTCTTTTGATGCTGTGTCAACTGATTACAGGGAATGTTGTAGAAACCCGGTGTATTGAACTTCAATTGTGCAAAATATTATGCATCTATATTAAATATTAAGAACTCTGCAGCATTTTAAAGTGGCATTCCCACCGATTTCATGAACCGCCATTAATGAAATATGTCAGAGAGGGGAGCGCTAATGATTTTCTTGTGGGGCTGTGTCAACTGACTACAGGGAATGTTGTAGAAACCTAGTGTATTGAACTTCAATTGTGCAAAATATTGTGTGCCTATATTAAATATTAAGAACTCTGCAGCATTTCTAAGTGGCATTCCCACCGATTTCATGAACCACCATTAATGAAATATGTCAGAGAGGGGAGCGCTAATGATTTTCTTGTGGGGCTGTGCCAACTGATTACAGGGAATGTTGTAGAAACCTAGTGTATTGAACTTCAATTATGCAAAATATTATGCGCCTATATTAAATATTAAGAACTCTGCAGCATTTTAAAGTTGTGACATTTCAGCCAAAACAATGCTTCTCTGGACTATCACGAACTGATATGACAAGAAAGCGCAAATGTAGTACACAAGTGAGTTTCTCCACTTAATCATTGCATATTTATGCCAAATAATCCATACGTATACGTTGGGGAATACGTTTGCCGCCTGACATGTTTGTTTACCTTCAAAATTACAGAACAGTCTTCACTGACATAACGCGGCGGCCTGGCACTGCTTCAGCTGCACCCACAAAGATCAAGGCCGTTAATGGTGGCTAACACCGGGCCCTTGCTGAGCGAGCGAAGTTGGGACCGCGGAACCAGGCTAACAAGTCCACGGCTCCGGACGCAGTATTACCCAGCTCAAAAAAAGAGTTGTGTTGATTGATACGCAGATACGCATCCTTCAAATACGGCAGTCACACCAGACCACTGAGGCTCAGTGCTCTATCAGTCGCAGCTGAATGGAGCGTAGCGCTCGGACATCCATTCAGTGTACAAAAACGAAATTCTTTTCTGGTGGGGCTTCTGTTTGAAAGGGTGTACACCAGAAAGGCGTTTTTAAAAGTATGTATTGAATTTAGGGGGTATTAGCTATCATATGGATATAACACAATATTAAAACGGCTATACAAGTAGGAAATGTTTATTTATACTTTGTGCATTGCCAACACCTCCAAAAACGCGTCGATGACCTAGAAAATGGTAAATAGGCAAATAGCAATCTCCCTCATATTAAAATGATTTAATGAATAAAACCAGTAAATCATTGTCATAAATACCGCAACCATTACACTATTGTACGTACGTAACGTAAGCCTAGTGGATAAAACTATTTGTGAAACCAAGGACCGAAATAGTTCCCAACGCGGCACTTCTGTTATCTTCAGTTTTACGTAGGCTTAAATGGTTGGTAATTAAATACCATTTGACAATAACAAGGTTTTCCTGTTGTGAAAGTATTATTAATCAGCACTTTAGGATGCATTGTGCAATACGAAAAGTATGTTGGGAAATACCGGTACTAATTCTTCAATATAGTTCATTCTCACCACATCTGTTACCTAGCCCCAGTTCTGTGACTGTAGGAGGGGCAAAAATCTGTCAGGGCCCGTCTACACTCTCAGACTTTTGCCCGTCCTACAGTCAAAGAACAGGGGCTAATCTGTTACCCATCCCCGTCGAATGGGCTGGCCACTTTTCACCCATGCCAGTCGGAGGTCATCCGTTTTAGCTTCCAGGTCGAGCGTTTTAAAATCCTACCATGTTATATGGTACGATCCAACGGTTGCCACCCCAGTACCAGCCTTACTCGAATGAATGGCACTCCTTATCTCCAATTATAGTATTCCCAGTATTATATATTTAGTACATAGTCGGAGTTACGATGTGCCATTTGGGTGGCACAATAGCGACCCACATTTTCATGTCATTGTCATGAAAATGTTGGTATATATACAAATTGATATATATGTGGGATTTTATGCTTGCTATCTTATGTAAACTTGTGTCACATTTCTCTATATTAAAATTGTCTTACCTTAGCTTGAGTTGCGGCAATTTCATTAGTAAATGGGCATTATTGTCAGGGCCCGTCTACACTCTCAGACTTTTGCCCGTCCTACAGTCAAAGAACAGGGGCTAATCTGTTACCCATCCCCGTCGAATGGGCTGGCCACTTTTCACCCATGCCAGTCGGAGGTCATCCGTTTTAGCTTCCAGGTCGAGCGTTTTAAAATCCTACCATGTTATATGGTACGATCCAACGGTTGCCACCCCAGTACCAGCCTTACTCGAATGAATGGCACTCCTTATCTCCAATTATAGTATTCCCAGTATTATATATTTAGTACATAGTCGGAGTTACGATGTGCCATTTGGGTGGCACAATAGCGACCCACATTTTCATGTCATTGTCATGAAAATGTTGGTATATATACAAATTGATATATATGTGGGATTTTATGCTTGCTATCTTATGTAAACTTGTGTCACATTTCTCTATATTAAAATTGTCTTACCTTAGCTTGAGTTGCGGCAATTTCATTAGTAAATGGGCATTATGAAGTTACTACTTCAACAACCTCTTAATAAGCGATCGATCCGGTGCCACCGAGGTAGGAGCAAATCTTCCAATATTCCAAGTTACGCAATTACATGCAGTTACAAATCGGTTTTATTTAATGTGATCATCGTTGACAGAAACACGTGTTTCAGTGTCACTATTGCTTATTGCCCTCACCAAAAAGTGAAAGCCGAATTAGTCACCATGGCATCTGCGCTTAAACTCACAACCTCACAACCCCACGGTCCAATGGCGGCGTGACGTGCCGCTGCCTTTGTCCGCAGACGTTTTAAAATATATATATTTAATTAAGGTTTATTAAAGAATAAAATGGTTACCCTATTTATAGATTCTGTGACACGATGATAGTTATAGTGTTGATGGGGCATGAACAGGGCTCTTCAAAGGTGTATCGGTTGAGTGGCCATGTGCCGTAACAAAAAGTGTGTACACCAGAAAGACGTTTTAAAAAATATATATTTAATTAAGGTCTATTACACAATAAAATGGTTACCCTATTTATAAATTCTGTGACAGGATGGAAGTTATAGAGTTGATGGGGCATGAGTAGGGTCATGCAAAAAATGTATAGGTTGATTGGCCATGTGTCGTAGGGAAAAGGGTGTACACCAGAAAGACGTCTTAAGATATATATATTTAATTAAGGTATATTAAAGAATGAAATGGTTACCCTATTTATAGGTTTGGTGACAAGCTGTAAGTTATAGTGTTGAGGGGGCATGAGTAGGACCATTAAAAAATGTATAGGCTGATTCTCCATGTGCCGGAGGGAAAAAAATTTACACCAGAAAGACGTTTAAAAAAATATATATTTTATTAAGGTCTATTACACAATGAAATGGTCACCCTTTTTATAGAATCTGTGACAGGATGAAAGTTATAGAATTCCTCCCTCCACCGTAGACAGAAAGGGGTTTGAAACCCCCCCCCCCCCCCGGCTACCTTGGACCAAAGATATTAGTACACGTACTAAGCTTGGTGTACTAAATAATATCTTTGCCTGGACAGAGCGGGATTTCTAACTGCAGCACACTCGGGCTGATATGGCACGCCAAACACGACTATATGTTGCTTATTTGTTTTGTTGAGTGTAAAAATCCATTCGTCAATGCTTGTTTTTCATTCGTTGATGCTTCTTTTTCATTCGCCGATGCTCCTTTTCAATCGTCGATGCTTGTTTTACGTTTATTGATAACTATAAGTCCATTCGGTAACTTTTACTTAGTTGATGCCTACTTTCCTTCGGTGCATGGCTAAACCCCTTTTCTGTGTTGCAAGTTTTAGTTCGTCGATGCTTGTTTCCCTTCGGTGTGGACGATTTTCATTCGTAGTTGCAAGGTTTCATAGGGCTGTACAGTCACTTCGGGATCTTATCGAGACCCCACAAATGTCTTATCTTTAATTATATTAAGATTTTATAGTTAGCCATGCCTGGACCAAGCAAACAAAAAATAGTTTCACACCCACTTGATTCTTCACGCACAAACCGCGCAGCCGGCCGGTTCCCAACACTAAAACGTTGACTACAATGAGTGCGAGTCACGCAGTTGCAGCAAGGCACCAGCGTGATGCGCACTTATTCTAAGAGCACGTGTTTTTTTGTTGGTCCCGAAAAGACCTAAACCGGAAAGACCTATAGGGCTGTACAGTTCTCGCGATCGGGCCGCGAGACTTCAGTTTTGGGGACAAACAAACACACGTGCTCCATGTCGAAGTATAGGCAGTTATTAGTCAATTTTTTTCCACGTTTATTCTGAAGACTATGAGTACCATTTCACTAAACATAGCTATGGGAGATATACGTTAAAATATTTAGAGCCGATGAAGCGCAGAACTTCGGGAATATATGAGGAAAAATCCGTCTTCAAAACACTCGAAAGCTAAAAATAACTTTCTAAATTTAGCCCTGCACCCGGGCTTTCGCAAGTTCCTCAAACGGTGAGTTTCGCGTGCCTCCGCGGTAACAAAAATGGCGAGAGCAAGTGATCGACTTAACCATTCCGCTGTTAAAATGTGCAGTGGATGGAGTAACAGCACACGGATGCGTCATTAAACCACACGGTAGAGATAAAATAAGACCAGTTGGACGTTTTCGTACCATTTTGGGATCACGAAAAGACCAAGTTTCTTCATTTTTGTAAGTTTTCTGTTCGAAGCGTTGCTCCAAAGTTGTCACCGGGGAGAATCCGTGTGACGTCATAATGCCTCGTGTTCGTACTAAATGCAAAAACGTTAGTTTCTCAGTCGTATTGTCCCGTCGTAACAAATATTCGTCATTGTGATAGCGCAAACGAAAAAAAAAAGTCGTCTATCCGTTGTTTGAAGCTATATTTCTTAAATATTCTTAACAATATCGCTAGGCTTTTCGCAATAGACCCACCCCTCGGCGCCTGGCTTTTGCACAGGTAGTCTGGTTCCCAGTCTCTCTCTTTGCATAACATAGACGTCACGCCTACGTCACAGATAGTCAGGATACCAGTGTGCGCAGAGATTCTAAACTCATTCCGAACACGTGCTTCGTTGGTTTGTCCCCAAAATGAGTAAACCGGAAGTCTAAGCGAACGAGACTTTATAGCCCTATTCGTTGGTGTCAAATTTCACTAGGCATTCGCGTGCCACCTAGCGAGTGGGCCACAACACGTGGGACACAATAAAATAGTAAACACGGATCAAGCAAAAGGTGAGTACGGATTTCTAGCTGCATATTTTCAAACGTTTATCATTGGTTAACAATCTGTGCGTAGATTAATATCTTGACTATCAAACGATACCATTTCAAGAATGAGATGGCGGCATACACGCCGGGAAAAAAGCTGATATAATTGCCAACCGGCGCATGTAATTTTTCACTGCGCTGAGCGTAGCAGGAAAGTGGTTTTATTCTAATTCCGAGGGTGTACCTTATGTATACATTGCTATAGGCGGGGGGTTCTGCGGTAAAGTCCCTCCTTTTTCACCTAAACTAATGTTTTCCCAACGTTAGGACAACATTACCTGAAAAATAAGACATCATAAAAAGAATATATAATTGGTTGTCTTTGACACTTATGCTTCTAATTAATTAAGCATATAAGTCTTACGCATTATTCCTCACAGAAGGCACAATTTTAATACTGGACCAAATGTCTAATAATGTTATCTGAAAACATTCCTGTAATGTAAAAAAATACATACATTTTCAAGTGGTTACAATATTATTGCAACAAATCATAACGTTGTCATGACATTAATTTGTTTGCTGGGAAGTCTTGTTCAATGGTTGTAAGTGTCCACCTGCGTATGTAATCTGTCCAGATGACCGCCCCTTCACCTGTCCTCTCCAAGACCCAGCTCCAGGTGCGAATTTGAAGTAGTATATATATAGTAGTAGTAGTAGCAGTGGAATTAGTGGTTTCATAGTAGTAGCACTAGGGTCATTTGAATAAACTTGTTGTCAAATCTCTATAAGTTTCAGTTAACTTTCACTGCCTAGTTACTAATTACTCATACCAACAAAAACTATTGGAAACAACTCCACAATAACTCCACAGTGGTGAATCTAAGTGAGACTAATTCCACTAGCAGTGCAAAATCTCATGGGAATGAGAGATTACTCATGGGAATGAGAGATTACTCATGGGAATGAGAGATTACTAATGGGAATGAGAGATTACTAATGGGAATGAGATTACTCATGGGAATCAGATTACTCATGGGAATGAGAGATTACTGATGGGAATGAGAGATTACTCATGGGAATAAGAGATTACTTATGGGAATGAGAGATTACTCATGGGAATGAGAGATTACTCATGGGAATGAGAGATTATACTCATAGGAATGAGAGATGACTCGTAGGAATGAGAGATAACTCATGGGAATGAGAGATTACTCATGGGAATAAGAGATTACTCATAGGAATGAGAGATTACTTGTGGGAATGACAGATTACTCATGGGAATGAGAGATTACTCATCGGAATGAGAGATTACTCATGGGAATGAGAGATTACTCATGGGAATGAGAGATAACTCGTGGGAATGAAAGATTACTCATAGGAATGAGAGATTACTAATGGGAATGAGAGATTACTCATGAGAATGAGAGATTACTCATGGGAATGAGAGATTACTCATGGGAATGAGAGATTATACTCATGGGAATGAGAGATTATACTCATGGGAATGAGAGATTATACTCATAGGAATGAGAGATTATACTCATAGGAATGAGAGATAACTCGTGGGAATGAAAGATTACTCATAGGAATGAGAGATTACTAATGGGAATGAGAGATTACTCATGAGAATGAGAGATTATACTCATGGGAATGAAAGATTATACTCATGGGAATGAGAGATTACTCATGAGAATGAGAGATTACTCATGGGAATGAGAGATTACTCATGGGAATGAGAGATTATACTCATGGGAATGAAAGATTATACTCATGGGAATGAGAGATTATACTCATAGGAATGAGAGATAACTCGTGGGAATGAAAGATTACTCATAGGAATGAGAGATTACTAATGGGAATGAGAGATTACTCATGAGAATGAGAGATTACTCATGGAAATGAGAGATTACTCATGGGAATGAGAGATTATACTCATGGGAATGAGAGATGACTTGTGGTAATGAGAGATTACTCATGGGAATGAGAGATTATACTCATAGGAATGAGAGATTACTTGTGGTAATGAGAGATTACTCGTGGGAATGAGAGATTATACTCATAGGAATGAGGGATTACTTATGGGAATGAGAGATTATACTCATGGGAATGAGAGATTACTCGTGAGAATGAGAGATTACTCATGGGAATGAGAGATTACTTATGGGAATGAGAGATTATACTCCTTGGAATGAGAGATTACTCATGGGAATGAGAGATTACTCATGGGAATGAGAGACTATACTCATGGGAATGAGAGATTACTCATGGGAATGAGAGATTACTCATGGGAATGAGAGACTATACTCATGGGAATGCATCATTACTCATGGGAATGAGAGATTACTTCTGAGAATGAGAGATTATACTCATGGGAATGAGAGATTACTTGTGGGAATGAGAGATTACTCATGGGAATGAGAGATTATACTCATGGGAATGAGAGATTACTTGTGGGAATGAGAGATTACTCATGGGAATGAAAGATTACTCGTGGGAAAGAGAGGATATATCTGCTTAATTCCTGAATGATCGGACATACAGATAAGTTGCTGCTTTAACTCCACCTTGAACCCACACCTTCCCGTGCTTTGTCAGAACAAAGGTACTGTCCCACGGGACAGAAGCAAAGGGTACCGACCGGGGGATTGGATCAATTGTCACGCCATGTCGTTCTCTTTAAGCATTACAGTAACGATCGATCTTTGCCAGCGTTGTCTTAAACAGGCTGCAACTACCATGCAAGCATGATATATCCTGAAGCCCATCTGGGTGATTACATGTTGACATGATATTCTTACTACAGCAGCTTCAGGACAAAAACTAATAAACAGCATAAACCGCTCTTCCCTGCCTAGGTCGAGTTCACTAAGGCTTTGGATACTGTCAGCCGATTTGGATTGTACAAAACCCTGGCATGTATATGGCTCCCCCCACGAGCTGCCAAATGTTAACATGCGAACTGGCGGGGCGCACTGGACTTGCGTCACAGAAATCCTTCCCGCCGAAGTAATGTGTGGTGGTGGCAGCTCTAACCTCAGTCGGAGATACATACGCCTCCTACACCGATCTCCACTGAGAAGACGGGTGTCTTACATAGGTGTCAAGTTTCATCTATTGTCCCAGCAGATTTTTTGGCCCAATTTAGCTTTCATATGCACCAAAAAAAGTCATTTTACTTCCAGTTTCGTTAACTGTGTTCTAGCACCATGCTACGCATAGACAGCAAATCACGAAGAACAGCCAATTTATTCAGGTCTAAAAGTCACCATATGATTATATGTTACATGTCATAGTAATTATTAATAGTTGCAGCCTTGATAATTACAGTCGTACGAAGCTCTTTGCACCCGTAATCGATAAGAATCGCTATTATGGGACGGCTAACTCGTTGATAAAGTAGTCTGTTGCGAGTCGGCAAGGTCTGTTGTGTCATGGCATGCCAGTATGGTATCATAAAGCAGGCGTACCTTGGCAGGTGTACGAAGGCAGGCGTACCTTGGCGGGTGTAATGAGGCAGGCGTACCTTGGCGGATGTAATGAGGCAGGTGTACCTTGGCGGGTGTAATGAGGCGGGCGTACCTTGGGGGGTGTAATGAGGCAGGCGTATCTTGGCGGGTGTAATGAGGCAGGCGTACCTTGGCGGGTGTAATGAGGCAGGCGTACCTTGGCGGGTGTAATGAGGCAGGTGTACCTTGGCGGGTGTAATGAGGCGGGCGTACCTTGGGGGGTGTAATGAGGCAGGCGTATCTTGGCGGGTGTAATGAGGCAGGCGTACCTTGGCGGGTGTAATGAGGCAGGCGTACCTTGGCGGGTGTAATGAGGCAGGCGTACCTTGGCGGGTGTAATGAGGCAGGCGTACCTTGGCGGGTGTAATGAGGCAGGCGTACCTTGGCGGGTGTAGTGAGGCAGGTGTACCTTGGCGGGTGTAATGAGGCAGGCGTACCTTGGCGTGTGTATTGAGGCGAGCGTACCCTGGCGGGCGTACTCTGACTAATAAGGCGGGTGTTATGAGGCAGGCGTACCTTGGCGGGTGTAATGAGGCAGGCGTACCTTGGCGGGTGTAATGAGGCAGGCGTACCTTGGCGGGTGTAATGAGGCAGGCGTACCTTGGCGGGTGTAATGAGGCAGGTGTACCTTGGCGGGTGTAATGAGGCAGGCGTACCTTGGCGTGTGTAATGAGGCGAGCGTACCCTGGCGGGCGTACTCTGACTAATAAGGCGGGTGTTATGAGGCAGGCGTACCTTGGCGGGTGTCATAAGGCAGGCGTACCTTGGCGGGTGTAATGAGGCAGGCGTACCTTGGCGGGTGTAATAAGGTAGGCGTGCCTTGGCGGGTGTAATAAGGCGGGCGTACCTTGGCGGGTGTAATGAGGCAGGCGTACCTTGGCGGGTGTAATGAGGCAGGCGTACCTTGGCGGGTGAAATGAGGTAGGCGTGCCTTGGCAGGTGTACCTTGGTGGGTGTAATGAAGTGGGCGTAACCTGGCGGGCGTTCTCTGGTCGGCGTAGCCTGGCGCGCGTACCATGGCGGGCGTACTCTGACGAGCGTACCCTTGTGGGCGTACCCTGGCGGGCGTACCCTGGCGGGCGTACTCTGATAGGCGTACCCTGGCGCGCGTACCATGGCGGGCGTACTCGGGTGGGCGTACTCTGGCGGGCGTACTCTGGCGGGCGTACTCTGACGGGCGTACTCTGACGAGCGTACCCTTGTGGACGTACCATGGCGGGCGTACTCAGATAGGCGTACCATGGTGGGCGTACTCTGGTGGGCGTACTCTGACGAGGGTACTCTTGACTGGCGTACCTTGGCGGGCGTACTCTGATAGGCGTACCCTGACAGGCGTACTCTGGCATGGCGTACTCAGGCTTACAGATCATGTTGCGTATCCCATTATGTGGTTAATGCATACATGCGCTGCGCTTTCCTGGAGGTTATTTCACCCGGTTTAATGTCACTGTGCAGCAAAGTGTCCTGAAGCACCAAATTAGTCATTCGTGCATGCATTTTGTTCGTGTGTACGATGTGTACATCTAACCATCAACCACAATCAACCATGCTTCTTCCCTGTTGTTTCCAGCGTGGACTCGCAGTTTAAGCGCAATCAGCATGCTCCCAGAAACACACCAGATGCTGCGACAAACCATGCGAGACTTTGCCGACAAGGAGTTGAAGCCGATAGCGGCACAGCTGGACAAGGAGAGTCGTTTCCCTATAGAACAGGTATTATGGCCAAAAGGTCCTTTCTTACATGTGTTCACCTTCATGAATCACAATTTAAAGGGATTGACACCGCCAAATAGTCTTACTTTTTGACAGTGTAACAAGAGAGCATTAACAAGAGCGTATACACTCTGCCGATCTCATCATAGCAGCCTTTTAGCCTACGGCGGGAAGCCTTTTTTGTAAAAAGAAAACCTTTCCAACTAATGTTCCAGTAAAATACTTAAAAAAAATTCTTGAAACAAAATATTGCGTCCTGGGCACATTGTCAAAAACAATTGGCTTAGCAACATGCCCCGTTATTTATAGCATATAATTTATGTGTTTTTATATACCAAGAACCTATATACATGATTTCCACTAATAACTTATCGGGGAAATGTTGTATTGCTTATGCTGTAACTTCCAGTAGGATTAACGCGTTCTTCACGAGTCCTCCGGGTAGGGTTAAAGGCTGTGTGGCTGTGTCTGCAGGTCAAGCAGCTGGGAGAGCTGGGGATGATGGCCATGGACACCCCGGAGCGGCTGGGCGGGGCAGGCATGGACTACCTGGCCTACGCCATCGGCATGGAGGAGGTGTCCCGCGGGTGTGCCTCCACCGGTACCATCGTCAGCGGACACAACGTGAGTACCAGGTGTACCCACCGGTCGACCTACCGATCAACCGGTCGACTGACTGACCGTCTGGCGTACCGGTCAGTCACAAACCAGTGTAACAATACTGGCGTACCAACCAGCTAGCGTACCAGCTAGCGTACCAACCGGCTGTTGTACCAACCAGCTCGCGTCCCAATACTTGAAGCCATCATCTCAGTAAGCCATCGTACCAACCAGCTTGTGTACCAGCGAACCAGCTTACCATAATGTTAACCTATCAGCGTATCAACAGTGTACCAGCCAGCCAGCATACCAACCTGCTGTGTACTATCTGGCCAGCGTACCAACCTGCCCGTGTACCAGCCAGCAAGCGTACCAACCTGTCCGTGTATCATCTAGCTAGCGTACCAACCTGCCCGTGTACTATCTAGCTAGGGTGCCAACCTGCCCGTGTACCTAGCCAGCGTACCGACCTGCCGTGTACCAGGTAGCTAGCGTACCAACCTGTCCGTGTATCATCTAGCTAGCGTACCAGCCAGCCCGTGTACCAACCTCCCCCGTGTCAGCTTGTCAGCTACCGTATCGGCCTGCCAGTCAGTCAGCGTACAAAGCAGACTTTTATAGAACATGTATTTATAAAACTTACATGTTGGTCAAGTGGCATGTGTTTTCCAACTTCCCTTAATGGTTCCTCTTTTAGGATCCATACTTTGCATTTGAGGAGATCCAATTTATCGGATCATCACTCCCAATGCCAGCCACATCTCTATCGAGGCGCTGTAATCTAACCTGTCCTTGGTGAGTGTTACAGTGTTAACAATTATCTATGTATTCGCAGAGTTTGTACCTGGGGCCTCTGAATAACTTCGCTAACGAGGATCAGAAGCAGGAATTCATCGTGCTGCTGACCAAGGGAGGACACGTGGGGTGCTTCGGTCTCAGTGAACCAGGTGAGTAGTCAGTCCACACCGCGCAAGCAGCACATGGCTTGATTCGTGAAGTTAACAGGGTCTCTTCTGTCTGTTTTGGCACCTGTTGTTGTTGTCCTACCACTGTACTACACGCGCATTAGCTTCACGTCCAGTGGTTATTTATGCTCAACTCATTTTCAGGTTTTAGTTTGAAATACACACCTAACCGCTTACTTCCATCAGTGTAGTTTTGTAGTCAATTATTGATTCTGACATGGTTAGTTTATATTTAGTTTAGCACCATTTAGGCTGTCGTACAGTTTATAGACATTATTATGGTGTTTCTGACCTGTGCTTGTAAATGACCTTTTTCATTATCATGGTGACTTATCCATGTATACATGCTACGAACCTAGAAAATAATTATGTAAAATCACGCAAAGTCATAGAATTCTGTGGTCAGATTGGTATGAGAACACTTGACTAACGCTAAAAATACGTTCACGAAATACAATCCCCTCCCGCAACAAGTCATAGTTGAAAATAAAAGAGGTACACTGCCATGACGGTTGCCTAGGTAATGGCAGTGACGCTGGCGCCGCCTCCACCATTGCCACCCTAGACGGCAACAGCTGGGTCGTTAACGGCACCAAGTGCTGGATCACCAACAGCTATGAAGCCAAACATTCAATAGTAAGTTTCCGCCAATGGTGTAGTCTTTGAACCATCTCACGTGGGCCCAGGAAGCAAATTGGTTAACGCTGATATGCTTGTTTAACATTGGAAACCGACTTGTTAACTTGCTTTATAATTGCTTTACTTGTTGAAGTGTTAAGGTGTTCACTCCCCACGAAAAAACTGTTGTAATATTTGCTTGCAAAGGCGTGAGAAATCGGTGAAAGTGTGGTTCCCGCGGTAGCGGAAGTAATAGATTTCCGGGAGTTACATTGCATCATGAGTGCCGTTCATGCACGTGATTTGTTGTCCTACGCTACAATATTATAAAGTGATCTTTGTAATATATGTTCGTCACTGTCTTTATATTAACTGTTTTGAACTTTTAATGATTTAATTTGTTGAATTCTTTGTAGGTGTTCGCAACGACAGACAAGGCATTGAAACATAAAGTAGGTGAATGGAGTTCAAATTGGAATGTTGGTGTTGTTATTATAGTGAAACATGTATGAAAGTAATACTAGTATGTAACCAAATACCGCTTTTTTTATTCATTGAGAAGTCATAGCCATCAGGCCCAAATATAAACATTATAACAGTAAATATTCGTAACACATGTGCAATTTATAGTTAAGCTTATATCACCGATGGGTTACATTGAAACTTGGTCCTTGTTTTGTTTCCATATTGGGCAGATTCTTAATTGTAGAAGTGTAGCATTTTGTCTTCCCTTTTCGATTTTTAGGGCATGGGCGGAACATCTAACGATGCCCAACAGTCTTGTGTATGTGATAACATTTAGGTTTTAAACGAAAATGGTTTAATGGTTTCTTTGAAGATAGTGTCACCAGGCGTCCGTTTCACTGGCTCGGGGAACTAATTTGGTAGAGTAACGATAGGTGGTTTAATGCATAGACTTCTGTATTGTCGGCACAGTGTATCAGGGTCCAATCTCTCGTTATATGCCTTACTCTGTTTGTAACTCTGCCGTCTCCGCGGCTACTTAAATATATAGTCACTCTGATCGCATGCGGGTGGGTTGCCTTGGGTCTCGACCCACCCTCAGGGTGACCCACTGGCAAGGCGAAGACTGTGACGGGCTGTGCTCGCATGAAGATTACCAGCCTGGGCGTACGTTAAGGCATTCGAAAGATAATGCGCAGCGGGACAAACAGACAGACAGATAGACACACACACAGACTAACGGAACACACCGACATAAGACGAAAATGGAACATTTTCGTGTTTCGGACTCGTTAATTGGACGGTCAAGCAGAGCTTGAGAAGGGACGAAAATGGGAGTTTTGGGACTACTTCGACCATTTTAAGACCCATCGCCGCTCGCTCATTGATTGTTCGGCCTGGCGTTCGAGACCATATCGCCCAGTGAAAGCTGTAGCCAGGCCAAATTGCTGGCTGAAAGCGCAAATTAGACCCCAAATATCGTGATGTGCTGGACGAGCGCCATCTAACGGCTGCTGTTCAACGCCGGCTATTTTTCCAGGTCGAGGGGGTCGTTTAGAGTGAATACGTTCAAATTCCGACTTCCTACGTGTCCTTGGTCACGCCCGAATCGCTCTTCTCGGACTCGTCATCGCTGAATTACGGTGCCCCCTAGCGGCGGAACTAAGCGTGATAGGCTAAAAGCGAAGGCGGATTCCATACCCAAGTCGACGTTTGCCCGTCTTTTGCAACCCGTCCCCGAAAGAGTGCTGGTCCATATCGCCGTTGACTCATAATAGGAGCGTCGGCATGGAGGGGGGTGCACCTCTTGTGAGCGCTCTAGCGGCCAAACTAAGCATCCTAGAGCAATTCTGAGGTGGTTTCGATCGACCTAGCTCACATTTCTCTCTCCATTCATGCCAAATCTGGGCTCCCTAGCTCAAATATTGACCGAGTTATGGCCTTGCAAAGTTCAAAACGCCACTTGACACGTACGCTGAATATTGATTGGCCGATTACTCGAAAACCGTTCAGTATCCGGAAAACTCTGAGCGAGTACTGCGTTTCCGCCTCTCCCTGACGAATACTCTCAAACAAACAGCGAATCTCGAGACCCGATATTAACGAAGTTACGCGGGAAAATCTATTTCGTGACCTTGAACTTGCTGTGACCTTGACCTTGGAAGCGTGACCTTGACCTTGGAAGCGTGACCTTGACCAATATAGATATTCGTGCCCAAATACTAATGTCACGTATCACGCCAGGTGACGGTTGTCTCACTTATACCCTTCACGGAGAAATTGGAACATGGAACATTTTCGTCTTAATAAATAAGAGGGGTCCAAGTATTGAATCATGCGGCTCCTGTTGTAATAAGAGAAAGGTCTGAATCGCTATTTTCAATATGGACGTACTGCTTACTATCTTTTAAATAACTAGTTACAAGCAGACCTGCGTTTCCCGAGACCCCATATTGGTCTAATTTGTGTAAAAGAATACTTAAAGATTAATCGTGTCAAACGCTTTGGAGAGATCAAGAAATATATTGATAGGCACCTCTCCCACGTCCATCTTCTGCAGAGTCCGATCGACCAATTCGAGGATTGCTAACTCTGATGAGTCATTTAATAACTTATTAACTTGAAAGCTTTGATATAACTGTTCAACTATAACTTTCTCAAACACTTTTGAAAACGCGGGCAATACTGATATCGGTCTGTAATTATTTACCAAATTTTCATCGCCGCTTTTAAACACTGGAATGACTTTAGCTATTTTTAGCTTTTATCAGGAAAGATTCCAGTTGTAAGTGACTGATTGATAACATGATAGAGAGCTTCACTTATTTCTGCTTTTATGTCTTTCAGGAATTTAACAGAAATATTGTCATGCTCATAACTAACCTTTGGCTTTAAACCATCAATGACCCTTCCGACAAGATTTGCAGAAAGAGTATTAAAGTTTAATTTATTTTTACAAGGATCATGCAGATACTTTTGGAAGGAAATATCACAGGTCTTCTTTAGTTTTCCAGCGAGATTTGGTCCAATATTGGTGAAGAAGGCATTAAACTTAATAACTATTTCAAGTTGATCCGAGGTTGCTTGACCGTCTATAGTGAAATCACCTGGGAGTTTTTTCTTATCCTTTGACTTGTTTTATATGTCTTTAAGAGTACTCCAGGTTTGTTTCATATCACTTTTACACTTTTCAAAACGGGACTAAAAATATTGTCTCTTTGCTAGTTGAATATTACGCCGTATAATGCCATTATACATACGAAAATTAGTGTTAAGGGTATCATATACGTTCACTCTCCACTGGGGTCGTTTTTACCTTTTTGTATAGTTTATCGCGAAAGGCAATCGACTTTAATATACCGGCCGTAATCCAGTTAGCTTTCTTATGCTTTCGCTTATTAAATTTAACAGTTCTGATTGGAAAATGCTTCTCTTTTATATTGAGAATAATATCTTCAATTATGTTCATTTGGATTTGCTGTTAAACTAGTGTCCAATTTGTCGGAAATGTCAATCAATGACAGCTCATTTCTCAGGTTCAACCAATTGAGGCGTTTTAGCGCAGCTGTGTGAGGTGCGCATACAAACAAAATAAAGTAAATGGTCAGAGATCAATTTTAGAATTACTCCAGCAGTGGTTTGTAACGTATTAGGCGAAAGTTTGCAGTAAAAGTCATCTATCGAAGAGGCTCTATTTTTTGATAACCTAGTTGGAAGCGTTATTTTGTGGTGACAGTCTCGAAAAATTCACTTATGACAGCTTTATCATAAATTGAAGTAATTATACCATGCATTTGGTTGTATGTCATTTATTTCAGCTTAATTTTTCTTCGTGAATTTTATCGCTTTCCACAGTTGCTCTGGATGGTTGCTAGCAACGATCAACTGATACCAAAGCGTGCTTCACGTGCTTCATTTTACAAAGTCTTCACAGTGAAATTCCATTTCGCAGGAATAGATATATGTGTCTAATTATGGGATATTTGTTTTCACGGCGAAGGGAAACGAGTGTTAAACGATGTAACATTGGATACATTCTGATCTCTCCAGGGAATCAGTGCCTTCATCATTCCCATGGATACGCCTGGTGTTTCCTTGGGCAAGAAGGAAGACAAGCTGGGTATTAAGGCCACATCCACGTCCACCATTATTTTTGAAGACGTTCGTATTCCCAAGGACAATATGTTAGGAGAACCCGGCTTCGGCTTCGAGATTGCAATGGTAATATTACCTTAATTATTGAGGACATGCTGTAGATTTAAGTATTGAACTGATATTAAATTCCACTCGCCTATATTTCAGTTTCTCCAAAATATCTCTATAACCGTTCAAATAATTTGTTCTACCTATGATCTCTTACTTTACAACACTTTACGAAGCCAGCACGTTTTCATTGTTTGTACTTTACGGAAGTATTTTTGCAAGCAAAACTTCATACAACTATTGCCAACAATTACGCACCAATTGTTGTGTTGGGCGACGAGTCGTTGGATCTGACATCATTGTGTTATTGGTATCCATTGTCTACTTTCAGAAAACTCTGGACGCTGGCCGAATCGGTATTGCTGGCCAGGGACTGGGTATAGCACAGGCATGTGTCACAATACGCCGCCATTGGGACACGTTTCATCCAAACTTAAAGCCATGCTGTTGATTGAAAGGTCAACAAGGCAGTGAACATTATTAATCAGGATACCAGAAATGAATAATTTGTGTATGTTTTAAGCCACATATATGCGCAGGAGACCAGAAGCACTATGCTTAATCTCCGTATGCTGATTCTGTCATGAATAGACATAAACAACTAAAGACGGTAAGTTGGCGTTATGTGCGGTATATAACGTATATAGTCTTGTTATCCTGTTGGTGTGACATGTTGTTTTGAAGGCCGCGATGGAATGTGCTCTAGCCTATGCTGGACAGAGAAAGGCCTTCGGGAAGCCCATCGCTACATTCCAAGCAATACAGGTAAGTCGTGATACCCATATAAAGAAAGCATCAGCTGTGAAATCCTCAATCTAATGTAGGATGGAATCTGATGTATATTCATCATCTGTCAATGATTCGCTTAGTTAATTTGAAGCATTACTTACAAATGCCTTTTCGTTATAATACTGAATTAGCGAATCGTGTCTAGAATCCCTGCTGTCTATAAACCATGATGTCCCGAATCCCTAGTATCCAGCATCCCTAGTATCCAGCATCCCTAGTATCCAGTATCCCTAGTATCCAGCATCTCCTGTGGCAACCATCCCTAGTATCCAGCATTCCAGTGCCAACCATCCCTAATTTCCAGCATCCCTAGTAACCAGCATCCTTAGTATCCAACATCTCTAGTATCCAGCATCCCTAGTATCCAGCATCCCTAGTATCCAGCATCCCTAGTATCCAGTATCCCTAGTATCCAGCATCTCCTGTGGCAACCATCCCTAGTATCCAGCATCTCCAGTGCCAACCATCCCTAGTATCCAGCATCCCTAATATCCAGCATTCCTAGTATCCAGCATCCCTAGTATCCAGCATCCCTAGTATCCAGAATCCCTGGCCCCACTTTTACTATGTGAGATCATCCTGAAAACAAGGATAATCCTCAAATTTGTTGACATGATTGGCTAGTTTCCTTCGTTTTTCCCAAGGCAAAACAATGATTGGCTGGATATTGTGAACGGAGGAGATGATGCCGGACGTCTTTCCACTAATCCATCTCAATAAAGTGTGTTTTTTGTACGAATATCGTCTAATCTCATATTTCGAGATTAAGTGATCTTCGATAGTAAAAGTGGGGCCTGGTGCCCAGCATCCCTAAT